>VZRE01006998.1:0-19090 GCA_013396775.1 Cephalopterus ornatus | reverse complement strand
AAGAGAGAGAGAGAGAGGAAAAAAAAAAAGGGGAAAGGGGAAAAAACCCCCTCCCCGAGCAGCCAAGCCCAATCGGCGGGAGAGGCTCGTGTGTGTTTGGCCTTTCCTCATGACGTAGTGTCNTTTCCCCTCCCTCCTTACCCCCCCTCCCCTTCCCCTCGCATCCTTGGAAGCAACAATTAAGCAGCTCTGGGATAAAACACACAGCCCGCGGGAGCACGGGGGCATTGCTTCAAGAGATGGCAAGGCAGGCAGCTGCACCCCTCCTTCCCGGAGTCCTCCTCCTCCTCTTCTCCATCCTCCCGGCTACTCAGCAAGGAGGTAAGGAACGAAAAGGCTCCTTCCCTTACCCCGGGCAGCGCTTCACCCCGGTCCTGCGGGTACCCTCCGAGCCCCCCGGGCAGCTCCACGCCTGCCCCGGCTGCGTGGCCCCGAGGAGAGACTGTCACCCACCCTGCCCTGCCCCGGGGACATTCCCAAAGGAGGGTGGGTGGGCAGCCCCCGTCTCTGCCACCTCCGCGGAGGGCTCTTTGCTCTCCCCAAAGCGGTGGGTGGCTCGTGCCATGCCCGGTTGGGATGGGATGTCACCGAGGGTGGTGACACGGGCCAGTCCCAGAACGGCGCTGCTGCGCCAAGCACTTGTCGGGGGGAGGCTCCGAGGTGCTGCGTCCTGGCGAGAGGCTTGGCTACCCAAGAGGCTTGGGGACATGAGACTTAGGGATACGAGGCTTGGGAATATGAGAGGCTTGGAGGCACGGGAAGCTCAGGAACATGCAGACAGGGCAGCGCGGGGCGGTGGCCACCAGACTCTCACGGGACTGGCAAGGGCGAGGCCGGGGGGAGCTGGCACCAGTCCCTCCCCGGTGCGGTGGCAGGGTGAGCTGGAGGGGCAGCGGGTGGCAGCATCCCGCGGCCGATGTGCGCGAGCTGCCGCGCAGTGTGTGGCCGTCACAGCCCGCGGGGCTGGTGCAGCCGCAGAGAAGCTCGATCCACCCGGTTCTCAGCCTGGGGTGGCCCCCGCACCGCCTTCATTGCACTGGTGTCGCCAGCACCGGGTCCAGCCATCAGCGTGACGCGGGTCCCAAGGGCTGTGTGACACCCCAGGGCTGTGTGACACCCCCCAGCCCACGCACAGGCGGCCGAGGGGGAGGTGATAGCCAGCACAGCAGGTGACACAGCCGAGGCCAGCGCAGCAGGTGCCTGCCCGGGGGCCTGCTCATGTGCTGGGATCGGTTGTGAGCTCCCACCGAGGCGGGGAGAGCAGCTGAGCACAGATGAGAGCCTCACTGACACGGCCAAACCGGGTGAGGTGGGGACAGCCCCTCCGAGCTGACACAGCCACCTCTGCAGAGCCCGGTGGGGACAGCACCTCCGGGGTGCGACAGTCACCTCTGCAAGAGCCGGGGTTTGTGCCACGGAGAGCGTGTGACAGGCAGAGCCACCATCGGGGGTGGGATCGGTGCCATAGCTTCTCAGACAGAGAGGATTGAGGACCGGAGGAGGGGAGGGGGCAGGATCCCCTGGGCAGTGCCAGGGCTATGTGGGTACCAAGGCATCCCAACTGCCTGTGCCCTGCACTCCCTGCTCTGCCCTGGTGTGGGGGGCTCCCAGGACCCTGTCCATGGGCTGCTCCCCCCGGCTGTGCAGGCAGTGGGACCCCAGAGCCGGGCAGCTCCTGTAAAGTCAAGCTGCTGTCGGTGCCCAATCTGACAGGTCAAGGTGCTGGATGGGATGTGCCCAGTCCCGGGCACTCTCCATGTCCAGCAGCGATGCTCCATGCTGCTTTGCTGAGCCATGGTGGCTTTGGTCCCCAGCTCTCCAGCAATGTCCAACTGGGGCATTCCCTGGAGGACTTTGGACCCCGGGGAGACTCTGCAGCAGTGCCTGAGCAGTTTGGGAATGTTGGCCCGACTCCAGGCCCCTGCTCAGTCTCCAGGGGTGTTTGCTGGTTTGGGAAGCAGCTCACTAAGGAGGTGGCCCTGGCCCTAGGGATGGTCCCTGTGCTGGTGGGACCCTGGAGAACACTCCCCCATGGAGGACTGGGCAGTGTCTCTGCAGCCTGGTGTGCTCGGCCAGCACTTGGGGACGGAGCTCGGACAGAGGCACAGTCAGTGGTGTGGGGTGGGGGATACCAGGGTGCTGGGGGGGCACCCGGAGAGGGCTCAGGGCAGTGTCCTCCAGCACCTCTGCCAGTGCAGCTCCAAACCAGCCTGGCAGGAAAGGGACCCGTGAGACATCCCAGAATAGATGGGGAGAAGGGGGACCCTCCTTCACACAGAGACTGTCCCCTCAGAGCAGTGCCAGGGGGGATGAGATGGCAGCACTCAGGAAGCCCTCAGCAGTGGGCTGGGATCAGGCCCTGGGGGTCTGACCCTGGGGAGCAGAGCTGTGCTGGTCACCGTAGGCACCTGCAAGGCTGTGTGGCACAGGTGGTGTGGGGAAGCTGCTGTGTCTTCCCCTAAAGGTGCCAAGTGCAGTGTGTCCCAGTGTTTGGAGTGGGGCAGCCATCCCTCTGGACTTTCATCCATCGCTCAGGGCCTCCATCCACCCCTCAGAGCTTCCATTCACCCCTCAGGGCTTCCATCCACCCCTCAGGGCTTCCATCCACCCCTCAGGGCTTCCTCTGACGAGCACAGGGGAACCATTGGCAGTGACACCAACAGGAGCGACAAGAGGGACCCTAGGGAGGTCCCAGCCCTGCAGGGTTTTGGGATCACAGGGGGCAGCTCTGAGGGTGCAGAGAGGTGGGTGCTGGGTGTGCTGGCACTGTGGGGACCCTGTGAGGGCACCCAGAATCCTCAAGGACACCAGTAGTGCTAGTAGTGGGGCTGGGATGGCATCTCCCCTTCCCAGCTGGACGCTGGCCTGCTGGAGCTGCTCCCTCCCCAAACAGCTCTGAGGGTGTAGCTCATCTGCCAGCACTCGGAGATGAAAGCTGGAGCTTCAGGGGGGCTGGAGAAGAGCCAGGCTCCTGCCAGCAGCCCCCCTGCTCCCCCCGAGCTGCTCCCAGAGCGCTCGGGCCAGGATGCAACACGGCTTCAAAGTCACTTGGAGACTGAATGTTTCCATAACTTTCTCCCAAGAAAAAGAAAACAGCGGAGTGAGGGAAGAGGGGAAATGGTGGTGGTTACTTCGAGAGGCTCCTCCGGGAGCGGGTGCCCATGGGCGTGGGGAGGGCGGCAAGGGACGAGGTTTGGCTGCCCTGTGAGGGTGTGAGCTCCTGTCCTGTGGTGGGTTCTCCAGCCTGGCCTCAGTCTCAAAAGCTGTGGAATAGAGAAATCATCTGAATTTCTGGCTTGTGAAGTGAGTTGTGAGCAGTGGGGCAGGTAGGAATGGTGCAGCTGATCCCGCTGGGATCAGAAGCAGCACCAGCAGCGGAACAGTGTGGGTACCACAAACAGTGACCTCTGAGATGGAACTGGGGGAGAAAAAGGCCACTTTCTATAAGCAAGGAGGCCCCACACCAGATCCTGAGAACTTCCATGATTCAAACCCCACCATAGGTGGGGTTGCACGTGTGGGTGTGAATCCTCCTGCCCTGGGATGGAGAAGACATCCCTGGGGTGGGTACTGGGATACTGGGTGCCAGCACCATGCTCTGCAGGTTTACAGCCAGCCCGGCCCAGGAGACAAGCTGGGAGATTGAGAAACACCCCCCTGTGGGTCCTGGTAGGCTTGGGGCAGGGGCAGAGGCAGCACGGAGCTCCTTCAGTGCCAGGATGCTGGGGACTCAGTTTTCCCTTCCCCACGTGCCAAGGGAAGGGATGGAAAGGACAAAAGGGGGCGCACAGACCCCAAACTGGGCTGGGGGCTGCTGGTCCTGAGGCTGGGGAAGGACAGAGACCAGCTAGAGGGTGCTGGCTGTGGCCTGGTACAGTCAGTGTAGCAGGGCTGTTGCCAACACTGGGTGAGATGGTGCTGCCCATGGGAGGGACTGGTGGTGCTGAGGGGGATTTGTAAAACCAAATGGGTTAGAGAGACACCCCCAGTAGTGCCTGCATCAGGGAAGAGCCCCCCAGCAGGGCCATGGATGAGCAGCTTGTAAAAGAGCTCCCAGAGAAGAGCAGAAGTGGCCGTGTTTGGCAGCAGAGGGGTCAGCCCTCCTGAGTAGAAGGCTCAGCTCCCCAAAGGCACATGGTGTCCCCCTGGGCCATCCTGGCTCTGCAAGGCCTTGCTGACCCCCTCCACCTCCTGATCTGGGCATGGAGATGGCTGATGAACTGGCACAGCCTCCAAAAGCTGTCGAGGCACTGGGATGAGCACCGTGCCTTGGCCCTGGGGTGGTGTCCAGGGGATGCCTGGGGAGGGGTCAGTGACAGTGTCCCCGCAGTGGGACCCTCCTGCCAGATTCCACGCAGAGGGTGACAGTGATGAAGGGCTGAGCGTGGCACCCGTGGCCTTAGGCAGGTGCCACCTGGACCTTTCCGGGGTGCCCGTGCACTGCAGGGGTGCTGGGAGCTGTCCTGCCTTGTCCCAGCTCCCTGGGCTCACTGGCACATGGGGACAGAGGGAGATCAGCCCAGGTCCCTCAGCACCACCCCAGCACCAGGGACCTGGCCTGGCTGTGGGGGCTGAGGCTGGGGAGCACCAGGGGGGCTGAGCAGCCGCTCCGTGGTGGGGGGCAGTCTCTGGCTGTGGGTATGGGGGTCCCTGGCAGGATCCTGGCCATCCCACCGGCACTGGCTCCCAGCGGCAGTGGAGTGTCCCCTCCCAGCCGGGCGGGGCGGGGAGGAGGCAGCACGGGCGGTGCGTGGACGGTCTGAGTTTGTTTGGAAACAAGCGAGAAGTTGGGTTTTTGTTTATCCAAGCTGGGGGCGGACGGGGAGGGGCGGGGAATGTGCCGGGAAAAGGAGCTGCTCCGTAACCCCCGGGACGGGAAAAGAAGCTGCTCCGTAACCTCCGGCCGGCTGCCAGGCGGGGCTGTGCTGTGCCGGAGCCGGGAGCCGGCGGCTGGAGCGATGGCTGAGCCCGTGTTCCCTCCATTCCAAAGGACACCAGCTGCTCCAGGGCTCTCGGCCCTAGCAGGACCTTGGGAGTGGGTATTAGCGGGCACAGGGCTGAGCCCCACCCTATGGAGAGCACGTGGGAGCTGTGTGACAGGTCCTGGCACGGGAACCCGCCCTGCGTCTGCATCCCCATGGATGTGTGTCCCAGCATCCCCTGTGCTTGCACTGCCTGACACCCCTTTGTGTGTCCTGACATCCCAGTGCATCCCAGTGCATCCCAGTGGTAGGACTGGAGGTCCATCCCAGGTGCCCGGGGTGGTGAGCTGGGCACAAGGAACATCCTCGTCCCTGCCGCTGGTGGGGCAGAGCAGGGGGCTGTGGGGTACAACGAGGGGGGACCCCCAGAGTTTGCCCCACATCTGAGCTGGAGATGTGCAGCACGATGTGTCCCCCACCGTGGTGTGCCAGCCCTCCCACCTGCCCGTTCCCCTCGGGCACCGGTTCCACCCTGCCCAGCCCCTCGGTGGGGTTGCCAGGGCTGTGTCACCATAGGCACTCGGCTCCTGGAGGTGTTGGTTCCCCCCAGGCCTGGCCAGGCTGCTGGGGAGGCCACTGCAGGTCTTCAGGTCCCAACCATGCCACCACAGGGTCCCCAGTGCCCGTCCACCCTGAACTCCAACCTCTCTGCCCAGTGCAGGCAGGAGGTTTGGCTGCAGCTTGGCACAGGGGTGCTGGCCATGGCAGCCCCCTGTCCTGCAAACCCCACTGCAGACCTGACAACAACCCCTCCCTCAGTGCCAGAAGTGAAACATCCCCCTGCATTGCAACCCCCTTGTGCCCCCAACCCACCTGCCATCCTCCAACCCATCCATGGCCCTGGTGGAGCTGGGGGGACCACCCAGAAGGTGGCTTCCTGGTGGTCTGCAGCAGACACACCTCTGCCAGGGTCTAAACCAGCCAAAAAGCCTTGCTGTGACATCTGAGTATGAGCTGAAACGCCCTGGAAGGTGATGGGACCTGGGGGGTGACCTCAGTGTCACACAGCCAGGCAGAGGGATATAGGGGGGTCTGATGGGTCTCAGCAAGGTACCCCCAGTCTGTCCCCCAAGTCTCACTGGTCTGAGCTGGCTCTTCCCACTGGCGTCTCAGCAGGGCATGGGGCAGCCCAGGCCAGGGAGTTTGGCTGGGACCAGTATGGGCTGCTGGGCTGAACTGGGACAGCTTCCCCCCCTCTGCCCCACCGTGCCTGGACCCGTCCCCTCAGAGCCATGAGAAGCTGGAGGTGATGCAAGTGGTGCTGGCTGTGGTACAGGACAGCATTTGGGAAGGAGAGCTGGACAGCAGCCAACCCCATGTCCCTCCTTCCCGTGCAGGGCCAAGTCCTGCTGACACCTCTGCTGAGGTGCCATCCCTGGCTCCCAGCCGGGGCACCTCTGAGTGCTGTCACCACTGTCACACTAGGGGAACTGAGGGGTGCAAGGAAAGGGACCTGTCCCCGAGCTCCACATCCCACCCCTCCCCAGGGAGCAGCACAGATCCCAGGAGGTGCCACAAACGTTCCTCCTCCCCCTGCCTTGGACCCCTGTGGGGATTTTAACGAGGGTCTCTTCTCTTGCAGGGGTCCCTGGTGCTATCCCGGGAGGGGGAGTCCCAGGAGCAGGCTTTTTCCCAGGTAAAAAGGTCCAAGCAGCACTGGAGGGTCTTGCAGGGATGGGCAGGTGCCTGAGGGGGTCCCTGGATGCCTCTGAGACACCATGGAAGGCTGGGGACCTGCCAGCTGGGATCAGGGGACATGGGGACACCCTGTCTGGCTGCTTAGCCCTGGGTGGCTGTCCCAGCACCAGCCCCACGGTGTGGGACAGGACTGGGTGGTAGTGCCAGATTTACCCTGGGGGCCACTAGCCCAGGGCTGGCACCTACACCCTGCCCAGACTGGGAGCATCCCAGGGGGGATGCCCTACCCCCTTGCACCCTTGTGACCCTCCCTGCCTCCCCATGGCCCCCCGGGAGGCTGGCAGGGGTGGGTGGGTGCTGGCAGGCATGGGTGCTCAGGCTGTGCCGTTGCTCGCAGGTGCTGGAGTTGGAGGTTTGGGAGCAGGTGAGTGCTGGAATGGGGAGGGGGGCAGCACCCCCGGCAGAGCTGCCTTGTGGGGGGCAGGGAGTCTGCCACGAGGCTGGCCCTGTCCCACAGGGTGTCCCCCCCGGGGGATGCCTGGAGGAAGGACGGCTCTAAGCCCACTCCGCTCACTCTCCCATAGGACTCGGGGTTGGAGCTAAACCTCCCAAACCAGGTAAGAAGCCTTTCCATGGCTCTCTCCATCTCCTGCCATGCCAGTGGCCAGGATATTTTGCAACCCCTGGTGCCCTCATGTTTCTCCTACGTGGCCAGGGTGTCCCCCCCACTCTGGGCACCCCCATGGCCGAGGCACCCAGCAGCTCTGCCCTGCCACAGCCTCCAGGAGCCTTCTTCCCTCCCCCTCCGCTTCGATGAGCTGCCCCCTCTCCTTCAGCCCTCCCAGCCCACCTTTTGGGGGTGCTTGCTGCCTGCAGAGCTGTGCCAAAGCATCTGGGGGAGCCGCAAAGCCGGTGTCCCATGGGAAGCTGGCAGCACCTCCGCTCGCCTGCCATCGTGGCTGAGCAGCTTCTGCTGGGGCTCCTGCAGCCACACTGGGGTTGGCCTGGCCTAGAAATGAGAGGGGTGAGGGGACATCACTGGGAGAGGGATGAGATGCTGGCAGGAGGATGCACAGCCTGAGGGAAGCAGGGGGGAGGTGCTGGGGCAGCAAGGACTGAATGGGCAGGAGGAAAATCTGGTGCCAAGCGACATCATGGAATCACAGAATGGACTCAGTTGGAAGGGACTCTAAACATCATCTTGTTCCACGCCCTGCCATGGACAGGGACACCTTCCACTAGCTCAGGTTGCTCCAACCTGTCCTTGGACATTTCCAGGGATGGGGCAGCCACAGCTTCTCTGGGCAACCTGTGCCAGGGCCTCACCACCCCCTGAGCAGAGAATTTCTTCCTGACATCCAATCTAAATCTCTCCTCTTTTGGTTGAAAACCATTCCCCCTCGTCCTACCACTATCTGCCCAGTGCCTGTTGTCACCCACGGAGAGATGCTGCTTTAGGCAGGCCCGAGGGTCTCCCCTCCCTGCCCACCCCGGGGGTACCCGCTGTGCCCGGGGCAGGGTCACCCTCCGCCCCCGGCCGGCCCGTCTGCGCGGCGGGAGCGCCAGCCCGAGGCGGGGGCCGGCAACCTCCGTTTACTCAGATTACAGCTCGTGGAAAGAAAAACAAGGCCCTTTATTTCGGCGTAATTAAAACCAAACGCGGGGCGGCCGCGAGGGCTCAGCCGGAGCGGTGTCCGCGCCCCGAGCCAGCGGCACTGGAATTTGCGCCTGGAGGGAGCGGGGGCTGATGAGCCCCAGATGTTGGAAGGCAGCGCTGGCCGGAGACCCAGGGGCTCATTCCTCAGCCATAAACATTTTGGTTCCGTCCCCTCGTGGCCCGGCGGGGTGGGGGGTGGCTGAGGCAGAAGGGCATGGGATGGAGGACGCGGCTGCTATCGAGGGCGTTTGTCACCCGTCGCCGTGCCCGTCCCCCCGGTGTGCTCCCATCCAATGGGGATGGTGCAGCAGGGACTCCTCTGCTCCTCTGGGCTGCCCACCTACTTTTCTTTCCAGGGGTCGCAGGACTTGGGGGACTCGGCCCGCTTGGCCTGCCGCCAGGTGAGCACAGATCACTGATGTCCCCAGAGACCCGCCCTGGGGACAGCACGTCCCTTGTCCCCATCTCCATAGCTCTCCATACCCTGCCTGGGCGTCCCTTCCCAGACCTGAGGGACTACAGGCGCCAGCAGGCAGCCCTGTGGTCCCCCACCACCATGGCATCAACCATGGCGGGGTGACCCCACAGGCAAGGAGCAATCTGGGGTCTGCAGCAGAGGGACAGTGCCTGCACAGGGTCAGCCAGCCCCTCTGGGGCTGCAGGGGTGGCAGCACCCACTGCAGGGTGGTGTTTGAGACAGGTGGGATGCAGATAGGAGCAGGAATTTGGGGGATGCAGGACAGGGCAGTGCCCGCTAACCAGCGCCTTGCCCAGCCTAACGCCAGCCTTGGCACCGCTGCACAGCCCCCCCAGCTCTGCACCCACCACGGAGGGCAGGACACCCTCTTGGCAGCTGCTTTGTGGGAATGCTCACGCTGGTTGTTCTCCCCACAGGTGCTGCAGGTCTCTTCCCAGGAGGTGCCTTCCCTGGGGGGGCCTTCCCAGGAGCCGCCTCGGCCGCGGCTCTCAAGGCTGCTGCGAAAGCTGGTGAGTGCTGAGGGGGTCTGGGTAAGGCCGTGGCCACACTGGGGCTCCTGCAGCCCCTGGGGACTCCAGGTGTCCCCTGGGACTCTGGGTTAGGAAAGATTTCCCCCTGGAGCTGGGGGGCTGCAAGCAGGAGATGCTGCTCCCACTGGGATCCCCAGTAGTTTGGAGGGACCCAGGCACACGGGAACTGGCCAAACCTGAGCCCCCAAGAGCAGAGAGCACCGAGCTGCCTGGTCCCCGTGCCCAGTACACCCTGGTACCGCCTCAGGGTGTCGCCTTCGCCCCCCCAAGAGTCATCCTGATCTTGTCCCTTCTTTGGCACCATTCCTGCCACCCGCAGCTCAGCAGTGGCATCTCCCATTGGCACACTCCTCTTCCCAATGCCCCCAGGTGCTGGCCTTGGAGGCGTGGGTGGAATTGGTGGTCCTGGCCTCGGGGTCTCCACAGGTAGGAAACATCCCTCGTCCCCAGCATAGCCGAGGCTGGGGCAGACTTGTCGCCGTGTCCACCGGGGTGGGCAGGAGCCGGTGCCCGGGCTCAGGGGTTTCTGCTGCCTGCAGGTGCCGTGGTACCGGGCGCGGTGCAGCCCGGGGTTGGCGCGGCAGGGAAACCCCCTAAAATACCAGGTAGGTGCACGGCCCCAAAGCCAGGGGCCAGGGCGGGAAACCTCTGCACTCGGGCCCTCATCCCTGGATTTCTCTTGCGTGGCAGGTGCTGGGATTCCTGGAGCTTTTCCGGGCGGTGTGCTCCCCGGAGCAGGTGAGTGGGGATCCCAACAGCAGCACCCCAATCTCTGTGGGGGTCCCAACACCACCAGCAGCACCCCGACCTCTGAGGGGGTGCCTACCCTGTCAGAAACACCTCAAACTCTGAGGGGGTACTCCACCCTGTCAGCAGCACCCTGACCTCTGGGGGGATCCCAGATACCAACCTCCAAGGGGATCCCCATCCCACCAGCATCATCCCAATCTCCATGGGTGTCCCCACCCTGTCAGCAGCACTCCAACCTCTGAGGGGATCCCCATCCCACCAGCAGCACCCCAACTTCTGAAGGGTTTCCCAACCCCACCAGCGGCATCCCAACCTCCAAAGGGATCCCTACCCTGCCACCAGCACCCCAAACTCCAAGGGGTCCCTCCCCTCAGTGCCAGCACCCTACGTGGGCAGAGCAGTCTGCCCTGCCCCCGCCTGCCTCCCTGTCTGCCCCACGCTGCTCCCTGCAGCTTCCAAACCCTTCTGCTGAGGTCATGGTGACATTTCCACCGTGCCAACGGCAGGGGGGGACCCGGCATCTCCGGGGGTCTCGTGCCAAGCTCAGCGGGAGCAGGCGGCACCGGCACCGGGAGAGGAGCTGGCGTGGGAAGGAGGGGGAGGAGGTGGCGGGGAGAGAGGAATTCCTCAGTGCAGAGTAATTTGGGGGAGGAAAACTTGTGAAAACAAGATGTTTCAACACTGTCCGGAGAAGAAGTGTGTTGCTGGTCAGGAATGTCTTTTCCGTGTCTGAAAACGCAGGAGTTATAATGAAAGACATTTGTAAAAGGGGAAAAAAAAAAACCCAAACCAAAACCAAACGAAAGAGAAACTCGAAACCCAAAAACCCAACCCAAACACTGCCAGGCCAAAACACTGTCTGCTGCCCCGGGAGGGTTGGGGTCCAGCAGACAGGACCACCCCACGCTCCCTGAAGAGTCCTGAGGCCACTGTGCATCTCCAGGGCAGAGAGCACTGCCTGGGCCTGGCTGGGCTTTGCTGTCACTGGTGGCACCCACTCCTGAGTGCCACGTTCCCTCCAAACTCCCCGATGTGCCCCCCAAGCCCCAGGCAGCTCCAGGGCTGCAGCAAACTCTTCCCTGTCAGCTGGGGGTGCAGGCAGGCTGGCACAGAGCGGTCCTGGCAAGCCCCCGAGGATGAGGGTGCCCTGTCCCACAGTTAGTTCTGAGCCAGAAGCGGGTGACAAGGATTTGGGAGCTGGGTGTGGACAGTCTTGGGTACCAGGAACAACACAATGGCCCAGCTCACCCTCGGCTCTCTGCTGCAGGCGTTCGCTTCCCTGGCATAGGGGTGCTGCCTGGAGTACCCACTGGAGCTGGAGTCAAGCCGAAAGGTCCAGGTAGGTCCCTCAATCCACTGGGAACACCAGGGTGGATTCATGGCTGGCTCCAGCCCATCCTTTGCGATCACAGCCCTCCAGAGCACAGGGGCAAGTGCAGCCAACCTCCAGATGAACCCACTCAGGCTGATTTGGGCCTCCAGGCCCAGCCCCGGGGCTCACACAGGTGTCCTTGTGTTTCATTTTAGGAGCTGGAGCCTTCGGAGGAATCCCCGGTGAGTGTCCCATCTCTCTTGCCTGTCCTTCTCTTCCTTCCCAAGCCTGTCCATCACAGCCATGGTTTCCCCATGCCAGAAGATGCCTCAGGGCTTCCTAGGCCACCCACTCTCCTCTCCTGGGGTGCCCTGGGGCACTCCCCTCTCCCAAGGACTGGTGGCAGTTGTGGCGCGGGCTCCAGGTGAGAGTATGCTGTTGGCTTTGCAGGACTGGGAGGTTTTGGAGGTCAGCAGCCCGGTGTCCCTCTGGGGTATCCCATCAAAGCTCCTAAGCTCCCAGGTAAGCTGCTGCCACAGCCAATGGGGCTGCGGGTGGAGGACCCCCGGCAGTGTCAGGAGAAGGACCCGCCATTCCCTGGGGCTGTGCCCACGGGTCCCCTGGACCTGGCAGTGCTGGTGCTGGCCCTGGGACAGCAGGACAGAGCCCAGGGCTCTGGGCAGATGGGCCCCTGGGCAGCCCTGCCTGTGGCTGCCCCATGGGCAGCTGCTGGGGTGATGCCTCTGCTCTTGCCTCTGGTCCATACGGACGACGCTGGTCCTCTCTCCAGCTGGTGTAAGGTAGGAAAGGTTGTGTTCTGGGGACGTGCTTTGGAGCAGGCCACCCTGGGATGTCCCTGCCAGCTCCTCTTGGCAGGAGGCACAGCCCTTTCAGGGGCTGTCTGCTCACTGTGCCTCCTGGCGTTGTGCCAGGCATTCACCTGGGCCAGGCGTTCTGGCTCAAGGAGCCGTGCCAAGGAGCTGCAGGCTCCCCACTGCCCACCCCGACGAGGCTCAGCCCTAGCCCAGGGAAGCTTGGTGGAGCTCAGCACCCCCTTCCTAGGCTGGGCTGATCTGGGGGCCTCCATCCCCTGTGCCATCTCTGCCCATGGAGAGACAGTGGCACGTGCTGTGCCCTCCAGGGACCGTGCTGCCAGCTCCAAGCGCATCCCTGAGGAGGAGGGCAGCCAGATCCAGGCAGGGACCCCCATCCCCGGGGTGCTGCTTTACCCAGTCACCAAGTCGCTGCAGGTAGGAGAACCTGGGCGAGGGGAGCCCACCCTTGGGAAGCACATCCCAGCCTGGCACGGGCGCCAGCCCCGGCAGCTCTGCTGGCTTCCCCCCGACGGGGCCCGTCACCACAAACAGCAGCGGGAATACTTGGCCCGCCCCGGTTTCCTCCATCGAGCACAGTTACGCTCATCAGGGCCCCACCGCCGGATCCCGTCTGGGCTCCCGGCCCCAAACCGCCTTTCATGGGGTGCCCAGTGTGCAGGACAAGCTGCCAGCTGTGCCTGGCTCTATCCCACGGTGGCCCACAGCCCAGATGACCCACCTCCGGGGGAGCCTTCCCCAAATATATCAGGGGAGGACACCCTCTCCACGGCCACGGAGCCCCGTGGGTGCAGGACAGCAGGGCTGTCCCCCTTGGGCCTTCCTGGAGTGCTGGGGGTGCCGATTTTAGGGGTGTCCCCAGCTGTGGTTTCACCTGACACTCAGGTTGTTCCTGGGGTGTTGGGGGATGTCAGTTTGTCACTTCTGAGGATTTGGGGCTGGCAGTGCAGGAAAGGCCAGGCTGGCTGTAGAGGCTCTTGTTTTGATGCTGCAGATGGATCTCGGGGCTGCCACACATGAGGGTGTCCCCTGCACTGTCCCCATTGCAGCAGGTCTGGGTTGACAGGGGATGAGGGGACAACCGGGCAAACAACATTGTCGGGGGAAATCACCATTTTGGATGATTTGCTCCTGTGCTGTCCCTGCTCAGGAGGTGGCCCTAGGGTCACCCCTCTCACTGGGGGCTCAGCGGGCATCTGTGGCTGAGATCAGGGTCCCATTGATGCCGTAGGGATCCCAGGGTCCAGCTGTGCTTGGGTGACATCAGTCTGTGCAGAGCCCTTCCCATGCCACCCACTGTGCCCGTGGGCCTGAGCCCCCCTGGCAGTTCTGGTGACATCCCCACAGGCACAGCCCCAGGGCAGGAGCTGCTCTCCCATCCAGCTCAGGGTGGGGAGGGGCTGGACTTGGACCCGGCAAAACCCTTGGAGACCCAAGGACCTGGACTCTTGGCCCTTGGAGTCACCTCCAGGAGCGTCACCCCAGTGCCAGACTCTTTCACAGCTTCGGCGCAAGCGAGGTGCTGATGAAGTGCCCCAAGATGGGCAAGGGGAGTCCTCAAGGAGGGGCACACCCAGCACAGCTCATGGCTGCCACAGCCTGGAAAAGCCTCTGCCTTCCAGCAGCACTGTGCTGGTGTAGGACACCATGGGACAGCCTGGCAGGGTGCAGGGAAATCTGGTCTCCACATGCTGGCTCTGGGAGGGGATGGTGTCCTGTGCTCAGGGAGATGCCATGAGCAATCCGGTCCTGCCCTGCCCACGGCCCCCTCAGCAGGAGGGCTTGGGGTGTGAGACACCCTCCACCCTGCCTGGTGTTCCCATCAGGAATGTGGCAGCCCATCGCCTCCCCTCAGGCCGCTGGCAGCAGTGATGGGAGCTGGATGCTGCTCCCAAGGGCACAGTTTCTACTGAGTGTGGGGCATCCCCATGCCATTCTAAGCGCTGGGATCCAGCTCTTTCGCAAGGAGACACTTCCCTGGCCACAATGTTCCCGCTCGTAATCCCTCCCTGTCCCTTCACGCCGACCTCCTAACGAGGTCACGTTTCAGTGGAGGCTCCCAAGCCCTGATTCCAATTAAAACCTTTCCTCTGGAGCTGGCTGTGGCGCAGCCAGCTGGGTACAGCTCTTGCCGCGGGGCTCTCAGAGGACCTCCCACCAGACCAGGGTCATGGGAGGCTCCCGCAAAACCAGCTTCAGGCGCCACAGCCCTCGGCACAGGGCTGGGAGTGGGCAGCTCTCCTTGGAGCCACTGCTTCCAAGGTGAGGGAGAACAGCATCTCCTGGCCTGGCTCCCCCATGGGGGTTTGTATCCTGGAGGATTTACAATCCCGGTGGAAAGAGCCCCCAGGGCTGGTGCTGCACAGCCAGCTGGCAGAGAGGGGCAGGAGCACAGCCACGGGCAGCCAGGTGCTAACCCCCCACCTTCTCTCCTCTCCAGGTGGCTATGGATTGCCCTACACCAATGGTAAGCTGCCCCACAGTGAGTGCCTGTAGCCCTCACTCCGCGGTCGTAGCTCCTTGTGGCTCCACCGGCTGCCACCGCGACCCTCGGGGCGGCGTGAGGGGCATCCCACTCCCAAGTGGTCCCCTGGGGACCTTGTGCCTTGCCCATGATGGCTGTGGGCCTGGCTGGGAGACACTCAACCCTCCCAGTACCCCATGCCATGGGGCTGGGAGCTGTTGATACATAGGACACATCCTGAGCCACCGCCAGCTCCAGGCGGGGATATTTGAAGTGGCATCTTGGCTGGGGAGGAGTTGGCTCTGGGCATCCTTCTGTGCCCGGGGGAAGAGACCCTTTGGGCAGAGGAGCTGCTCCTTCTGCCTCCTTCCTCAGGCTGGTGCCTGATGTGGCTGTGCCGTTGTGTTTGTGGTTGCAGGCCTCAGGCCCGGTGGGCCAGGAGCAGGCCTTGTGGCAGGGAAGGCAGGGTATCCCACCGGGACAGGTACACTCCGACCCCGCAGCCCCAGGGTGCGGGACTGGCACGGGCAGGGCAGCGGGACCGGGCACCCTGTCCCTTTGGGGTTTTGGGCACTGCCCAGCTGTCTGGTGACCCCTGGGAAGAGCCTGGAGGGTTCATCGTGTCCCAGAGGTGAAGGGGACAGATGCTGGCAGGAGTGCCTGGTCCCCAGGGTCCCTGTGGGGTGGGGGAGCCGAGGTGGGGACGGTCTTGGCACCTCAGCGGTTGCCCGTGTCCTTCCCAAGGAGTCGGAGCTCAGGCGGCCGCAGCAAAGGCAGCAGCGAAATACGGTGAGTGGCCCTGCACGGCACATCCACCACATGTGTCCCCAGCGGGGCAGCTGGGCCCTCCCTGCCAGGCTGGGAGCACGTTGGTCGTGGCATCGCTGGGCTGACCATCTTCTTCTCCCCTGTGGCAGGAGCCGGTGTCCTGCCCGGGGTTGGCGGCATCCCAGGAGTCGGCGGCTTGGTACCTGGTGTGCCAGGAGCTGGAGGTGAGGGGGTGACAGGGCTTGGCTCTGGGGTTGGGGGGGAGTCACCTCCCCTTGTCCCACACCCCTGACTCTCTGATATCCCACAGTTGGAGGACCTGCAGCAGCAGCGGCGGCAGCAAAGGCAGGAGCCTTTGGTGAGTTCCTGGTGGCTCAGACACATCTCAGGCCATGGAAAAGCCTTGCATTGAGGTCAGGCCTGGGTGGCTCCACAACCTGCCCCAGCAGCCCCTGTCCCACCCCCTGGGGTGCTCTCCCAGTTCTCTATCCCGGCTCCTGCAGCTTTTTGGGCAGCAATGAAGGGCTGACTGGCCCCTTGTGATGCAGCAGCCTGGCATAGGGCAGTGCATCGCCCTCACACGTGCTTTCTCCATAAGAGACAGGGTTTTGCTGTGCCAGATGCCAGCAGGATGTTGAGAGACATGGTGTCTGTACTGAGCTGTCACTCCTTAGTGGAGGGATGCTCCTGGTGATGCAGATCTCCTCCTCTCTCTTTCCTCCTTGGCTGTTTTGAGGGAGAAAAACGGGTAGCAAACCACTCATTGGAGCATCCAGGGAAAACGCGACAGCCCTGGGCACAATTGGGATTTACAGCCCTAGGGGTCTCCAGCCTCCTGGGTGGCCGGGTGGCCTCCAGACCCCTGAACTGTGTGTAAGGAGCTGGGAATTGCAATCCTGGGTGCACTTGGGTTCCCCGAGCAGCTGCTTTGTGAGGAGGGGCAGCCCATTACAAAGCCGGGTACCCTGGAGTCTCCTGGTGACCCTGGGACAGCCCAGTGGCAGAGAGGGGTGTTTTGGGGGAGTTTGACTGCTCTGCTTCCCTCCAGCTCCAGGGGCAGTGCCTGGAGTTGGTGGTGTCCCTGGCTTGGTCCCTGGTGTTGGAGCTGTCCCTGGACTGGTGCCCGGCGTTGGAGCTGTCCCCGGGGTGGCAGGTGACTGTTCCCAGGAGCCCTGTCCCAACCACCTGGTTCTGCAGGGCCGTGGTGACTGAGGGTCCCTCTCTCCTTGTCCCCAGGGGTGCCGTCGGCAGCAGCAGCAGCAAAGGCAGCTAAGTTCGGTACGTGCTGTGCGGAGCCCCCACGGCCCCTGGGACCCCTGCACACCCTCTGTGCCCGTCACACACAGGGTGTCCCCTGGGAATCACTCCTGAGGGAGGGTGGGATGTGCTCAGCCCAGCTCCCAGCTGCTCCATCCGGGCTTGGCTTCATCCCCAGGGTGGGACCTTCTCCCTCTCCAGGATCTCTGGAGGCTGCTTCGTGGAAAGGAATGATGAGACCCCAACTCACGTCTTTGCACTTGGTCTGAATTCTTGGGTTTTGTACCAAATCCATTGTTCCAGCAGCAGACCTGACACAGGATCTGGTTCCCAAGGGCTCAGCCTCACTGCCAGGGTGGGCAGCGATCCCTGGCAGAGGGACCCCTGCCCAAGGTCACCCACCACCTTCCAAAGACCTGGTGGCATCCAGCAAGTGGGTTTTGACCATCCAACCTTGACCATCCAACTGGGTCTTGCCCAGCAGGCATAACCACCCCTTGGAGCTCCAGTGGGGACGAGGGACATGGCCAAGCAGGAGGGAGCCCAGACACAGGGAGGAGGCAGAATTGGCCCTGAGGCTCCACATGGGGCTGGGAGTCCATGTGCTGCTCCAGAAGGCAGAGCCAGGTCCCAGGACCTTTTCTATCATCGCTGTGGGAATGACCAGGAGGATTCATGCTCGATGGCAGCTCTCCTTTGAGGGCTAAACCATTGATGCTCATTTCTTCCATTTTTTCTCCACATCTTTTCGAAAAAACAAATCCCACCACATGCCCAGGGAAGGAAGGGATTCAGGGAGAAACTTGGCAGTGGGTGCTCTGTGCTGGAGTGTCAGGGCCTTGTTGAGCAGGAGAACATGAGGACAACCCCTCAGCCCTTCCAGAAGGGCCCCGATGCTTGTCACTGTGGCCACTGGGTCACAGCTGTCAGTGCCCTGGGCAGCTCCCCAGTCTGACCAGTGCCTGGGCACTCAGCCCTTCCACAGAGCTACTGGGGACCACCAGCCAATTCTTCTCCATGGCCTGTTTGGCTGCAAGGCTTGATGTCCCTGTGATGAGGACCACCTTGAGCCCCTCATGATGAGGAGGATCATTGTGGTCCTCTGTCATGGCGACTTCCCAGCAATTGCTGGAAGAATCAGGGGACCAATCCCTCCCTGGCACTGCTGTGGTCCCTCCTGGACAAGGCCTGGGATGCTCTGCTCACCACGGCACAATGAGAAGAGCAGAGCATCCTACCACCATGATAAAGTCCTACCCTTCAGCTGTTGCTGCAATGAGCTCTGACTGCTCCCCTCTTGCTCCCTGCAGGAGCTGGTGTTCCTGGAGTCGGTGTTCCTGGAGTCGGCGTTCCCGGTGTTGGGGTCGGTGGTGTCCCAGGCCTTGTGCCTGGAGCTGGAGCTGTCCCTGGATTGGTGCCTGGCGTTGGAGCTGTCCCCGGGGTGGCAGGTGACTGTTCCCAGGAGCCCTCTCCCAACCACCCGGCTCTGCAGGGCCATGGTGGCTGAGGGTCCCTCTCTCCTTGTTGCCAGGAGTGCCGTCGGCAGCAGCAGCAGCAAAGGCAGCTAAGCTCGGTATGTACGAGAGAACAGAGAGACACAGCTCATGTCTTTGCACTTGGTCTGAATTCTTGGGTTTTGTACCAAATCCATTGTTCCAGCAGCAGACCTGACATAGGATGGGGTGTCCATGGGCTCAGTCTCAGTGCCAGGGTGGGCAGAGATCCCTGGCAGAGGGACCCCTGCCCAAGGTCACCCACCACCTTCCAAAGACCTGGTGGCATCCAGCAAGAGCATCCAACCAGGTCTTGCCCAGCAGGCATAACCACCCTATGGAGCTCCAGTGGGGACAAGGGACATGGCCAAGCAGGAGGGAGGCTGGGAGCCCAGACACAGGGAGGAGGCAGAATTGGCCCTGAGGCTCCACATGGGGCTGGGGGTCCATGTGCTGCTCCAAAAGGCAGAGCCAATGGTTACCTGGACATGTCCCAGGAACTTCGTCTCCATTGTCGCTGCTGAGCCCTGGCAATCTTCAAGTGGAGCCATGCTTGACGGCAGCTCTCCTTTGAGGGCTAAACCACTGATGCCCATTTCTTCCATTTCTCCTACATCTTTTGTAATAAAAAAGTCCCACCAAATACTCAGGGAAGGATGGGATTCAGGGAGAATCTGGGCAGAGTACACTCAGTGCTGGGGTGCCCCTGCCCATCAGGGCACCTCTCGCAATGAGTCCTTCCAGAATTGACCTCATGCTTGTCCCTGTGGCCTTGGGTCAGGGCTGTAGTGCCCTGGGCAGCTCCCCAGTCTGACCAGTGGATGCTCTGCTCATCACGGTAGGAGGATGAGAGCAGAGGCATGACAAGGTCCCACCTTTCAGCTGTTGCTGCAATGAGCTCTGACCACTCCCCTCTTGTTCCCTGCAG
>VZRE01006996.1:0-56318 GCA_013396775.1 Cephalopterus ornatus | reverse complement strand
CAGGAAAGTCGGATCCAAACCGTTACAGGCCAATATGTGACAAATGCCTATCCGGGCATTCTGTAATCTGCTCACATAACATGGTGTGCAAAACAAGCATTTCAAATACCTGACATACATAGTCCGAAAGCATAAGGCTAAAGAAAATAATAATATTATGCCAAGTATAAAATTACTTTCTCATTGGTTCCATTATGTTATTAATCTTTCTAGCTGATATTAATAGTGTATTTTCTTCTTTATTGCCTTCTATGCATTTCTTTATAGTCCAGCTCTATGATATCCAGTTTTCATAATACTCAAAGAATTGAATATGCCAGATTCAAAATGTCTGCTCTTAGTTTTCAGGGTTCTGCCAACAAAATAATTTAACCTACACATTTATTTCACACTGCTGAGCCCTGGGTTTGCAGCTTCATTTGCAGTCACTCTTCTGTCTGAATACATCTCCTCAGTTCCACCATTTCATCATTTTCTTCTCCCTGTCCCACTTCATTTGTGCTCATTTCATGAGGCATGGCATGTCTTGTAATTCAGTATATATTCTTCTGCCCTGACTTGTTTTGTGGTAAGCATGCAAATGCACTGGTTTTGGCAAGCCTTCTTTCTATCTTTTCTGAAGTTATCATTGCAGTTGTAATCCTAGTCAATTTATATATGCAGAAGTTAAAATGTTAAGGAATACAAAACTTCTGGATATTTTTAATATAATTTAAACCAGTAATTTTACAGAAACCGGCAAGTAATGTGTATCCACACTAACACAAACTCCTTAACAGAGGTAATCAGTTCTCACTAGGCTATATTTTGCAGTTGTGATTATTTTAGCATACAAAGACTTTTCCAATGTCACAGAGAGTATTTGTAGTAACCCTTTTTTAAATATCTACTAAATTATATATATTGAAGTACATTTGAATAAAATTACCTGGGATTTTTTTGTCAGTGATAGAAAGAGGTGAGTATTCTCTTAATCTTGAGGATGAGTCCTTTGAAGTCATACTGGTGTGATTTAGAATTATGGAAGGTCAATTATTATCTGTGCACTGCCATTTGACTTAGGTGTGGTTTTATGTACACAAAAAAATAAAGTTTTATTCTCTCTTCAGTTAATATATGCATTCTTCCATGCTATTTTTTCCCTTGTTTTAATAGCTTTTTTGTGCTTTCTTTCTCAGTTGCAACATATGAACCATCTTGCTTTGTGCCCAGATTCTGTTCCATTTTCTTCTCTCCCCTAAGTTATAAACTTCCAAACCCACTTTTTAACAAACCTTTTACAAATTTTTCTAAAGGTTTACTTGTCCTTAAAAGGAATTTAGCTTTCATTTTGATTTCTCTAATACACATTGCATACCTTGTCACTTCAGTTCCATTATGTCCTGTCATTTATATTATAATAAGTCATTCCTGAGTTAATCAACATCCCTACCTACAATGCTTATTCATGTAACACATGGTGGTGTTCCTTCTTCTGTGACCACTAAATTTTAAACTCTTCTCATATCTCTCCCTCTTTGAAAGTGATTTTTGTATTTTACTCTCTGTTTTTTCATTTTTTTCCCCACCCTCCATGCCATTTTAATTTACCTTATCTTACAAATTGTCAAATTAAGCTTATTGTCAAATAAGCTTAATATCATAGTACTTGTTTTCAATTTTTCTTTCTTTCTTTGGAGATAATTTTCTCAGATGCCTTAAATATCATTTATCCTAATGGTATCAATAATTATTGTATGAAGGTAAAGCCTGTGGGACCCAATCAGGTGAGCTCCTATTATCCTGAGTGCTGTGCAAATAACAGTCGTTGCCAGAGGTCAACAGGACACAAAGTTATGATTTTAGCTGCACATTTAATTTATGAAAATACACAACAAAGGAGCACAACAAAGAGCAAGGAGAGTGAAGGACACCAGGCCAGAGAAGAAGATGCACTTGGTCCTGAACTCATATTAATTTTTCAACACCTATCTGGGAAATTTAGTTGAACCTAGTTACCCCAAGTGTCTGCAGAATCTGTAGTGAAAGACAGCCGGAATGGAGACTGTAGGAGCTATAAGCCTCCTCAGTAAGCTCCTATTGTCAACATGACTTGACTTACTTTGACCTCTCAGAAGACCTAGAAATCCTGGAAATTTACACTTGGATTTGACATAACTTGGTGTCTCAGTATAGGCGAATACCTGCATCAGACCAGTATGGAAATTTCCTTCCTGTGGCTTCCTTCCATTGCCACTTGTAAGGCCTCTTTGTTAGTATAGATTGAACAAATCTGACATAAGCATAGGAAACAGTTACTCAGCACTCCCATACTCTTGACTGAGATATGTGATATGAAAAGTGGGGTTTGTCATGTTTTCCTCATCCTTACAACACACAATGGCATTAAAGTTTTACTTTTAAAAGCAAATCATGGGGGGTTTTGTCTCTTCTTATGGAGACTTATTGTCAGGATTATTGCCTAACACTGAGATGAAACATTTGCCTGAATTATCTTGTGAACAATCGTAACTGTGGAATCTACTACCTAAAATAAATCTTCTACTCTTTTCTTCTACCAGTGTTCTTAAAATATTGGTGGAATATCAGCACATCCTCTCTACACTTTACTTCTACATCTCACTATACAAAGATACTTAGTGAACTTCGTGGTTATAGCACTGCATGCATTTTTACCCTCTTCTTGTAGAAGTGGCAAAAAGAAATTTCAGTTTAAATTTCCATTTAACCTACCTCTTTAAACCACACCACTACAACAACTTGCAAACACCGTTAGCTAGGGAGTAAAATACCATGATCATACCTACATAGTTCTTTCTTCACATGCCAGTCCATCCATGTTAATGGTATCTTGTTACTTATCTCTGAAATGGCAGCAATCTAATGACATAATTTTAATAATGCAGTACTTATAAATAAATATCATATTAGAGGGGCTTAACAAAGTCACAAAGACTACAGTTGCATTTGCATTTTTACTGACATATACTGTAGCTTTGTATCTAATTCACCTGTGCCTACAGGTTAAGTCCATACTTGAAAGTTACATTGCTACATTTTGGATGGTCTTGTGATTTAAAAATAGTGCGCACCATATTACTAATATATTCACTAATAATGTGAAGAAAGAAGTGTAGATGTACTTTAGATAGAGATTGCTTATCTCTATTACTGTGTGGAATATCCATACCATTATATGGCACCTTTATATCTGTATAATCATGAATGCACAAAGACCATTATACAATTTTAAATATATACCTTATTGTGGGAGAACTTGCTGTTTAAGATGAGTTTCCTTGGTTCTTCTAGTCACTCAGATTTTTCAACCCTAAAAACTTCCAAGGTTTCGCTTCTAGCTAAATATTTGAGCTGCATATAATTTTTTCCTGACATATATCTTATGAGCAGTTAGCCAGCTTCTTTGTAACTCCTCCTATAATCTTTTAACCTTCCCTTCATTATCTGCTTTCTGAACCCTTCATGCTAGAACCAAAGCAAAGCCTGGAACACAAATACACACAGCTATGTACATTTTAAATTCCTAAATGCACTTTTTTTTTCTGAAGACTGGAAATAGATTTGCTTTCTTCTTAGCTTTACCCTGATGTAATCTTTCTATGGCACTGCTTAATGTGAGTGAAGAGTCACACAACAAGCTCCTGATTTGAAGTCTAGTGTTAAAAAGATCCTTATTGACCTTAGTAGGCTTGAGATTCGGCCATAAATCCGTAAAAACAAATGATAGGGTCAATGGTTTTGTACTCTATAAAATTTCACTTAATAAATGAATGCAAAATTTCATCCAAAATGCCCCCATAAATTTATATCTCTCTTTTCTCATTCTTTAAATCGATATAAATGCAACATAAGGAATGTATCAGTGTCAAGCTATCAATAGCTCTGCCACTGTTGTCTTTTGTTTTATATGCTTGTCCCTTTAAAGGCAGGAATACAAATATCTCTGTTTTTCATTTTTAGTAACTGTATAAATTCTAATTCAGAATGATTTTTCCGGTTTCATTTCAATTATAGCTTCAAAAAATACAAAGTAAAAATCTCTCACTGAGAGAAAAAGAATCTGTCTGCAAAACTTTAACCCCATGTGATGTGACTTAATGAAACAACTGTGTCAGAAATGCAGAGAAAGGAAGCTCTGTAACAGCAGCGATGACAGTGTTAATGATGCTATTCTATCATACAGAGCCTGCAGAGGGCACATAGGCCTTTCTCAGAAACATACAGAAGGACGTTGATGGATCTCATAAAGCTGACAGGTCGTAGCTATCCATTGTCTTGCAGAATAGATTAATAGATTCATTGGTTCTTACTAGACAAAACTGTTCACAGCAGATAGAATTTATCCTGAAAAGTTGCTGCATTCTGCTTGCTGGTACAAAATGCTCTTCGGCTTTCCATCTTTCAGTTGTTGTCAGGTACTTATATAAGAAACACAGAGAATCCTTTTACAGTTATGGGTCTCTGTCCTCACTCATAATTATAGTTATTAGATAGATTTTAAAAGCTCTTTTTGTCAAGAGTAGAACATTACAGAGACCCCAGGGGCACAATTAATCACCCTCCAGATATGTCAGCAGTATGATACAAGAGTTGGTGAATTTAATACTATTTTTTTGTGTTGGATGGAAATCAAAAAGGAACTATTTGGCAATACGCCTCAGATCATTACAAAGCTGTCTACTGTGGCACTCCAACCGTGACAGCCACAGGTCAGCTCCGGAGGGAACTTGTAGAGCCAAAGGGGACTTGTTAAACCAAACTGATCTGCATTTTGTTATCATGAATATTTTCACCTGATGCACTCTGTTATAAAAAAGAAGGGGAAAAGGGAGGAAAAAAAATCCAATGCCTTTTACATCAGTGAGCAAATAGAGCAGTAATATGATGCTTGCTGATATTGGTGAAAAGTTGGCAATCCCTCTGATGGAATTGAGTGATGGCTCATCAAGGGCATGTGTAGGGGTTATAACCTGGCTCTACATCATCTTGGAACTGGTTTAACAACTGCTTCATCATACTCTCTGTGTCCCTTACCTTTCAAGCCGCATGCAAAAAAATTGCAAAATCCAAAAATGTTGATAGAAAACATTTTTAATTTATACCCTGCTGTTATAAAACAAATGTCAGGAGAATATATGCGGGCTCACAAGTTAATGCTTTTTACAACTGTGATTTTGTATTATATCACTCATTCCAGAATACTGGGAAATGTTCTGCGATAACTCTGACACAGTATTACCAGTCTCGCAGTGTTATTTGAGATAATGCTTCAAGTAGGCTTGATTACTATGATTGCTTCTCATTTGAGCTATATCTCTGTCTTCTTTCATTTAACAGAAGTGTGTTTGCAAGTTAACAGTCTGAAACTGTTTCACCATATAGGTTTTTTGATCCTAGACTAGCAGGGGCACTACTGCTGGCTTAAATCTCCTCTTTTCAAATCTATGGGGAATCCCACTGAGTCGTAAAAACAGAATTTCCTTGATTAAAGAGAAACCCAAACAGTGTCAGCTGTATTTCATTGTTTTTCCCAAGCTGAAGGAGAAACAAACAGGTATTTGCAAAAGCCAAATAGTTATCTGGTTGCTGGACTTTATTGCCCACACAAATTACATCCCTGAACATCATATGGGAAAGCCAGATCTTGTATCGATTACAGCAAATGGAAAGGTTTTGTGGCAAAAGTACTGCATCAAAACCCATTGAGTCTATGAATTTCCTAGGAAAAAAAGGGCATTCATCTTAAATTCTCCTAAGGGTATTGGCAGGTGACTAGCTAAATGGTTGTAAACCAGAATGAAAAATGGAATCTGTGGAGGTAGAAGGTACTTTTGATGTACTTTGTCTCTTTTGAACAGTTCCATTTTGATGCTTGCTTGATTGCTTTGAGCAATTTTTAAATGCTGTTTCTGTTTTGGTGAGAGATCATGGTCAAACTATGACCATGCATCAATGAATTGGAATACAGTCTACAACATTTATGAAGACAGAAGATCTTCAGACTGTCTTTTGCTATTATTCTCATGAGTGGTGGGTGTGAAGAAAAAAAGATGTCCTCAGTCATAAGGGTTTGGGATATAGTTAAGAGTATCACAGTTGTGTACCCGCCTGTCCTCTATATTGAGACATATTTGCCTACATATCTGATATGGAAACTAGGAGGAGAGTATCCCTCTGATGCATAGCTGTATTTCAATACTAAATTATGATACTCTAATGCACTGAGGTGCTTTACATAGGGGCCAAATTGATGGTAATAAGGTATGTGGGTGGGACAGAATTTTTAACTGAGGTATTTTGATGCCAATGTAAGTTTTAGGTGAAGCAGGCTCCCATATATACATATGCACTCTGCAGCCTGCCAGTTCTAACCGGTGTGCGTTCTTCCCAACAAAATACACAGCTCCATGGCTAGTCAGAGCTTCAGGGGCTTATCTTAGGCTCTAGTGCTATATTTTACTTCCTGTGCTGCATCTTGCTCTCTGCCTTTAGAAGAAGTGAATATATGATAATCAGTTTGTTCTTTCAGAATTAGAGGAAAAGAAGGAAGGGCTGACTATTCCTTGGGATTTCTCTAGTTCTTTCTCCTACCCAGAAACACTCTAATCCCTTAAACAAATAAAAAACCCAGAGCTTCTAATCATGGAGGGCAGCAAATCTCAAAAGGTCTTACGCTGTCCAAGAAAATTCTTAGAACAAATGTCTAAATCTAAAAAAGAAATGGAAAATCTCCTTCTTCCTGCACTTTAGCCTTCAAATGACTGTACAATGGTTCAATTCCATGTAAGTGTTCTAGGTGGTTTATAGGAGTCTAAATGCTCTTTGGACTGGCTTGTCCATCAGCATGGCTGCATACTTCAGCCTCTCTAAATTCAGGTTCAGGAAATGCAGAATAGCTCATTTTTCACATTCATTTTAGGTTTCTTGTGCTTCAGTCTGTACCTGATATCTCTAAAAGGGGTCGTCAGAGCTGTACTTTGTTAAATATCTGCTAGGAAAAGGCTTTCAGTGATCCCAGCTTCTCCATCATAACTTTTCTACCAGAAAATATTCCCCTTGGATCCACTACTTATGGCCTTCTCACTGACCCATTTTGGTTATATCAAGTCAGATAAAAAAGTGCTGCAATTTAAATGGCATGAACCAATCTGGCTTGTCTTCACAGAAACATTAGGGAGTCATTATATGAGCAACAGAGTCAGGAGATGGGGCCCTGAGTTGAGAGGGAGGGAGAAGGAGGAATAATCTCTTGGAGAAGATCAGTAGTGAGCTGCTGTGGACAACCGGTTGCACTGACACAGGTGGTTGCTGGACAGCAAAAGCCATCCAGTCTTCAGAGGCCACTATGCCGAGTGATGAAACAAAAGATGTAGAATGGGTACTGGCAGATACCAAAACAGTTAACAGCATCCCTAGTTTTGATGCCAGGAAATTCAGGAAAGGTCGTATAGTATGCTTCAGCATGCCTGTCAGGAACTTGATGTGAGGGCTGGCAGTGCCTGCTGTGGAACCAGGAGAGGCAGCTTTACCTTGTTGACTTCACTGCTGCCTTGCCTCAGCTGCCTGCTCCTGGTGCTCTGGCAGAGTCTGCAGCTCACAGTACACCAGAGGGAAGAGGCTTTATGCATGTTACTGATGCATTTTGCAAAAAAAAAAAAAGAACATAAAAGCCAAATTGGTTGACTTTGCACTGAAGCACGTAAGAAATGCCTGCTGTCACTGTTACTGGGGTTGTATTCTCCTCTAGATATATAAGAACAGGAGGTGACTTTTTAAATGCCCTGCTGTTTTGTTGAGGTTTTTTCTGTGAGCAGCTGACTAAAGCTTGACCCCTTTATTTCTGAACTGCTTCCCTGCCACCAGTGCAGTGGTGCAGCTCTTTGATGCAGACAAAACCCAAACTGATCTTTAGGGCTTTTACTGCTCCACTTTAGAGTAGACTCTTTCTAGAAAGAACTGGAAGGCAACTGGGATGTTGGCAGACTTGCCAATGTCAGGCAAAATATGCTTTTGCAAAGGATGATGTGAAATGAAAACATTTGCTCAGAGAAGTTGTATTTCAGTTTTCTATGTTTCCTAGTGCCAAAAGGTGAGCAAACATATTTCAGTCCTTTGCCTGGGTCTAATTCCAGGCAGGTGGAAACTCATATGATCCTATGCGTGAGTCATAATATTCTTGCATCATGAACAAGGCATTACAATGCCAGGAGTCTAGCTACAGTATGCCAGTGTTTGAGATCTCACTTTTTTTAAAGGCTGAATTAAAGGAAATATGAGCTCTTTCATTCTCTCTGTGTCTCACCTTTCCTATTTTTTTTTAGAATAGAAAAAAAAAATCAAAGGATTTCAATGTTGCAATATTAAAATATTTGTTCAAATAATTCTTCAAACTTTCCATTTGCCATATCTGTGCCCTCTTATTAGTGTTGTCTTTGCTTCCTAATTTTGTTTTATAAGTCCTTCTTTCCCTTTTCTCCCTTGCTTCTTTGCTTGTCTTTGACACATAATCTATCTTCCTTTTCCTTTCAATGAATGAAATTCCAGTTTTCCATAAAATTTCTCATACTATAGGAGTACTATCTAAATGCAAATATTTAAGAAAAACAGAAGATAAAAAGTACTTCGTCACCAAAGTGTGTATTTAGCTGGCTTCAACACTAAGACAGTTACCAGCTAGCGAAACACTTAATAGTAAACCTTAGTAAAAATGGTTTTAATTACTGAATTTTGATCAAAAAGAAAGTTTTCCTTTTTATATCCCTTATGAATTGTCTTTTTCATTTTGCTTAAGGGAATATATTTTAATATTATATGTATTCAAAAAGTGTCCAGTGAGACCACAGTAAAATACAAATCATGCATCTCTGAAGCCTCGCTCCATCAGTCCGTTTGGAGTGACAAAGCTACCATTGTCTACTCCTCTACAGAATCCTCTGTTCAGGAATTTATTTATATTACCTGCTTACGAAATACATTCAAAACACAAACATCATAATTAGGCCTTTATGCCAGAATTTCAAGAGAATTAAAATTCAACTCTTCCCTATAATTTTAATCTGGATAAAATTGGAGGTAATTGCAGAGCTTTAAGAGCTTTTTTTTTTCTCCTAGGATCTGGTTTTGTAGAATCCTTTGATAATATCATGTGAGATGACTTGATATAAAGAGATTTCTAATACAGGTCTGGTAGTGACAATGATAGGCACCTGGAATTACCTATGATAGATAGACAGGTAGGTAGGATAAGCAGTTTTAAATCAGTTTTTTCTAGGAAATGAAATCTTTCACTCCTACAATCTCCAGAGTAGTTTAATTCAGTTTCCACTGGGCAACTCATCTATAACATCACTCTTTACTCCATGAGATGAGATTTAGGCAGCAAGCATTTTCATGGAAAGGACTGACACCCTTACCACTTGCACCCACAGAAGCCTTCTAACATCCCGGCTCAGCTCCCTTTGCTCTCACTCTGTGCCCAGCCCAAGCAGTCACGACTCCCAAGGTTCAGAAGAGCACTGCTCCTGGGGCACCTCCCGCCTTGCTGCCACACCTTGTCCCTAACTGTATGCCGTTACTTCCCCGGCTGCAGCAGTGTTACAGGAGCATCTGTGCCAGTGTAAACATCACACTGTGCTGGGAAAAGCACAATCTGACCCAAGAGCTTTCTGGACTCTAGCAATATAACCAGACTCCAAATCTCTCATCTTTCACTCCACCTTTGAATGATATAATTTACTTCACAATGTTGCTGTTCTCACATTCCTGTGAGTTTGGAAAGTGTGATGGTCCCATTTCAAAGATAATGATCCAAGGCAAAGGTGCACCTTCTCAGAAACAGCACTTACCTTGGTAAAGTCATCTATCTTGGCCAATGATCCCTTGGCCATAGGCTAAGTGACAGATCGATTCTACACTTCACATTGCTCTGGTTTAGCTCCCTCTAGAACAGACCAGGTGCATCCACACTGATTAGTCAATGACCCTGTGTATCCTTTAGGTTCCAAGTGGTGGCCTTAATGTGTACATCTTTTTTGTCTCTTTTTTTCACTTAAAAGTGCCTAAATCTGAGAACCACCACAGCTTACTGGCATGTCCCCAAATTTTCTGTTCTCAGGCATTAGATTTATTGCCTTGGATATCCTACACAGATAAATTTGCAAGATTTTGTGAAAAAGGATGAGGTAAACCCAGTAGTCTTCCCTACACTGCCTGCAGTGAATGGCCTGAAATGAACTGCCACTGGTGGAAAGCACCCCACATTTCACCCAAATTAGATCTTCAAGAGAAAGAATTGAATTAGTCTGAAGGAGTAATACAAGGGCAAAATAACACACACACACACACACACACACACACACACACACACAGTGTTGATGATCAATGGCCCAGGACCTGCGAGTGAACTAGAAGGCCAAGTTATTTGAAAGTATAGTTGCACTGCAGGTATTAAGACACTTTATTTCTAAATCCACATAAGGATATTGGTCTTACTTGTCTAAAGCAGTGGGGTGGGCAAGTTAACCTATTCTTATTGTGCAAAATATGAATTAGAGTCACTACCTTGCCAAAAACTGGGTTTATGCCAGTATTCTGTTTTGTTGCAAATATTAATTCAAAGCTCAAGTTCAGAGTCCTGGTGTTTTGCATGATGCTTTGCAATCCTAAAGCTAACTAGAACTTGAGGGCTGTGCCAAAACATCATCTAAGCACACTGCACTCACATGAAAGACTGAAAATATCAGTCTTACTTACATTTCTGACAGAAAAGTGCTTACAAGGGGCTTATTCTTTGCCCTTCCTCTTTTTCTCTTCTTATTCTGTCTATTTGAACTGGAGGTAGACAGGACAAAGAAAGCAGGATAACACTGGAGTATTGCCTGCCATCTTCACCTACTGGCATACTATGAGGAAGATCATCTTGGGCCGCCAACTTGTCATGCTTAGGCCCTCACTGAGATGGAACTGTAAGTCTTTTTATTAAAGAAATAGTCTCAAAAAAAAGAAATTTTCTTCTGTTGAAATGGAGACTGTGATGGAGTTAAGCAAATACTCAGGCCAGTGGATGGAAGAACAAACTCAGTCTAGTCCTACTTTGCCTGTTAGTCACTCTAAGAATATATCATCAACACACATAGTTGATTTATGGTCACAAATTGTTGGAGCATTTTACCCACCTATGGGCAGCGTAGAAGCTAACAAATCTGTATTTTAAGCATATCCTAAATCAATAAAAAGTGCTTGAAAAAGTTCATGCATAAGTGAAAAACCAAACATAAGTGGGCTGGCCTCAGGATATCATTATTTATTGAAACATATTTTCCCTTTCCTTATGGCTTTAGAAACAAATGGCAGGTGCACTCAAAGAATAAAATTAGTCATAATTAGTTCTGCAGACTATTTTGAATCATGCAGCTGAGATCTGGATAAATAATTCCAATTTAACTCAGTAAATCTAAAACCAAAATCCATTTATAAACTGAGAATGCTTATTAATCTGTAGCTTTCAGGTTAACAGTTTGTGTCAATTACCCAAGTAGTCTTGCATCACTGGTAACTGCAATCATATGCTATGTTTCTGTTTTTCGGTACAACAGTAAGGATAAGAATTCACAATTTCTCGGTTTCATGCCAATCAACTTCTTTATTAGAATATTTGTGAAAATGAGAAGCTGGGGGCTGCGTTGAGACAACTCTCTTTTTAAGGTCAACAAATTTTCAGAATTTGCCACGTTTCCTGATACCTGTGCTGCTGTTGTGGTGAACCAACACTCTCCTGAATGCTGCCTCAGGACCCAGTTTTCAACATTTTGACAAACTTCTATTGTAATTTTGGTGAGTTCTCAGATTTTAGATCCACAAAACACTTGGAGGTGTGGGGAGTTAAGCGTGCTGTATAGTCTCTGCTGAGTCAACCTGAAAGTCCTTGGAGACCACTGTGAGTGTCTAATAGAGGTGAGGTATTCTTGACTGGGGAGGCATACCTTAACAGTGAAATGACTTTTTAGGCCTGGGACATACTGTGCTGGGCTAAGCAGTTCTTTCCTTCTCTTTGTGATATATTCCTCCTTCAGAGGTGATGAGTGTATGGGACAGGGATATACACAGGTCAGGTAGAATAGACAACAGCAGCAGATACACAGCCACATCCAAAGCTACTCATGATCCTCCCCTCATAGGTTTGGTGAGGACCACACCTTCAGAGCAGTACACTTGGTCCCACTATCTCCTCTTAGCACTTGAAAGCCTCTCTTCTTCCCAGCTGCATATTCAAGGGCTTCCTCCAAGTCCTGATGCCTTGACATAGATCAAGTTAAGCCTCACAGGCAGGCTCCATTCAATGATCTATTTAAAGGAACCAAAAGGAGTTGCTGAGCTGCTTAGAGAAAGCAAGCCAGGGAGAATGTAGCCCACTGGCAGAACCAATCAGCTGTATGATGTATACAATAAGTAGTAACTAAGAATAATTTGTGATAATATTTACATATGAACAATTTTTCTTGGCAACTTCTGTGTTAGCTTTAACTTCTTTCTTAACATTTCTTTTACCAGGCAATTTACTCTTGGCTTTAAGACTTCAAGTGAGTGAAATTCCACCAATTGGAAAATTATTTGACAGCCTAGTAAGCTTTGTGGTTAAAAAAGCATGCAGTAACTGTACTTTGAATCCCTTTTGCTACCAGTCATAATCAGCACCTCTGCATGACATTTTGTGCTTTGCAACTAAAGATGAAAAATAAGTCTTCTCCTTTTATATATTTGTGGAACACAGTTAAGTTACCTGTTCATATGAATATAGAAAATGGACTAAGCTTCCTTAATACTCTGTTAAATATTCTGTATTTCAGATTTTTGAGTGCTTTTTTTAAAGCCTTATTTAATGTTTGAGTCTCTGCCTCAGCCTCTTTGTTCTCTCTGAAGTGTGGGGCCAGGTTCCAATGTATTCACAGCAACAGGATGAGTAAGGAATAATACCTTCAGTAGCAATAGCACTTCATATTACAAGGTGCCTTTACCCTGCTCATCTACCCAAAAGCCACATTCTTAGGTGCCTGCAACTTGTCTCATCCATTGTAGTTTTACCACCAAAACGTCACCTAGAAATTCCACCATTAGAGATATAGTACTACCTGCAGATAATGGATAAATACACAGAAGTGCACCAGAACAAATATGGAAATGCACTTTAAATATATGTCTTTAAATTCCTAGACATTCAAAGAGGTTCTGAGTGTTCTGCGGAGTAATAGACGAGAAAGCCTTATAGGTGAACATAATGAATTAGTTGAAATAATAATTTAAAACAAAGTAGCAAAACACTTGGGAGACCATGGCCAAATAGGGGCCAATCAGCACAATTCCTGCAGAGGGAAATATTGTCATGTTAATCTCCTAGAACTCCTTGAATATGTTAATAGAGACGAGCAGCTGGCATAATTTATTCTAACCTCTCTGGGCCACTGACAAAATTCTTTGCAAGAAGCTACGAAGGAAGCTAAGTGGTGGTGGATCAAGAAGTGGTAGAGGAAAAGGAGGTGAAGGGCAGGATTAAACGGTCAATTTCATCATGTCAAAGGATAACAGCAGTGGGCCCCAAGGTTCCTGCTCATCCACTTATTTATTAATCATCTAGGAAAAGGGAATTGCTGTGAGGCAGCAAAATTTGCAAGGGATAAAAAATAGTTCAACCTAAGTTCAGAGATGTTTGTGTGCAACTTCTGAAACAAACAAAAACCGTGTGACCTCCTCTCACAAATGAATTATCAACAAAAGCAAAGTAAGGTACACCAGGTGGAAAAAATATGAATTACTCAACACCTCACAGAACTCTAAATTAGCGTACCAAGTTTAGAAAGGGACCTAGTTATCCTTGTAAATTACTTCAGTAAAGACTTCTGCTTAATGTGCAGCTGTACAAGATAAGCAAACATATTAAGATGCATAAAGAATGGGAACTAATAGAGAAAGGATTAAACTGCCAATGCTATAGTCTGATCTGAAATACTGTGTGCAGTACCAGTGACTCCATCTTATAAACAATAATGCTGATTTAGAGAGGGTTCAGTGAAGGACAATGGGAATGATCAAGAGCATTAAAAAGTGCTCTTATGAAAAAAGATGGAAGTCACTGAGGCTGTTGACCATGAAAAAGTGGATGTCAAATTTACAAACTGTAATGAAGGCTAAAGTGAATGTTTGTCTTATAAAACACACACACACACACGCACGCACGCACGCACGCAAAGGAAGAGGCAAAGCAATCAGAAAGAGCAAAATGGAAAAAGATATACTGTTACTGTTCCATATAATTTGCAGTAAGAATCTGAAAATGAGGAAATCTTTGGGGCCAAGAATTGAAGATGAATCACAAAGAGACTGCAAGACAGGCATAGGAGTACCCAGAATTTTCAGGGGTAACAACTAATAGAAACAGCACTTATTTCAGTCAAACTCAGTTAGGAGTACTAATGTGTCACAAATTTTTGCACATCCCTACCTTTAGGTTTCTCTGAACACCTCCCTCTGAATCATCCTAAGGGCTGTAGAAGACAAAGTATTAGATAAGTCTGATTCAAGATGATTCCTACAGTTCTATGCCTTCATTTTATATTGAATCCCACTTGCAATTCCTAATTGTGCTTTATTAATTAGCAGATTTTTAATCCATTTCATTAATTTTTACACTGGATTGTACAGCATCTATACAATGCTATTTTTAAAATTTTTCATGTAACATAAATGGGATGAAATTAACCCAGAAGTCTAAGCATATTATGTCAACACTTTATCACCCAGACTTAGATGATCTTATGAAAAAATTATAACAAATTTTCTTTATAAGATTTTTTCCATAAACACACATTATCTGGCATCATTTGTCCTAAAATCTTAATTTTTTTCCTGTGTCACATACAAGCCCTTCCACAGTTTTAAGAGAAGCTGATTTCAGACTAAGTAGCCTGTAGCTCCTCATATCATCTCATTTCTCTCTTTTTAAAATAGCAGCACTCTTTACTAGTCTTCTGGAACTTTTTTCCCCACAAATCAAAATTTGTTCAAAATCAACATTAATATTCAGAGAGCTCCTAAGTCAATTCATTAATACTACTGGGTGCAAGTTATCGGGCACAGTAGATTCTAAAATGCTTAATGGTTTTTGTTTCACATCCTCCCCAGTTACTAATGGAATAGAAAGTATTTAATTAATCACTGTAAGAGAAGAATACATCATGCTAATGATGAATACTTCTGTTTTTCCTGCATAGTGATTGACAATTTTGCAACCCTGGTCAAGTTCTGGATCTGTGCCATTTGAAGGATTTCATTTGTTTCTGATTTAGTTAAAATATTCTCTCTCAATCTCATCAGTAAGATATTCTTTTTACATGCCTTTTAGCTTTCCTTGTTAATTGCTTGCTTTTTCTGACTGCTGACTTGGTCCCACAGTGAGGACCTTCCCCGTGTTCTCCTTCTGCATGTACTGTACTGGTCTTGTGGCAGATGCTTTCATCTTTCACAAAGGGTTCTGTAGTCTTCTGGCTACAACAAGGGGAACAAGTAGAGAGACACAACTAGAGCAGACCTATGAAGAGAAGCAGCGAACACTGAGCATCTGGCATTCACATTGCATTTCTCAGGCATCTTTCCTTAGGACTAGCTCCAGCCAGGATTTCTGGACGGAACAGGCCTCAGGTAGGTTTAGTGAATAGGGACCATCAAAAGGTTCATTCCAGGAGCACATTACTGACAGGAGCTGATATACTAACGTAGATGAGCCTTGTAATAAAAAAACTCTCTGTATTGTCGCTGGCTGAGTTAATTTTCCCGTATCAGCCCTCACAGTGCTGTGCCTTGCATTGGTAGCTGGAAAGGTTTTGATAATACACCGGTGTTTTGTGTACTGCTGAGCAGTGCTCACACAGCATCAGTGCTGTCTCCCCAACACTGCCCCCCCTCAGTAGGCTGGGGTGGGCAAGATCCTGGGAGAAGACAAAACTAGGCCAGCTGACCCAAATTGAACAAAGGGATACTCTATATCATATGACATCAGCTTAGATATAAAAGCTAAGGAAATTATGAGAAAGGGGAAGCATTCATTTTTTATGGTTACCTTCCATAAGGTAATGCTTATGGGAAGTAGAGAATAAATGGGGTTTTTTTCTCTCCATTTGTGTGGGTGCAACATGTGCTTTTGCTTTTGCTTTAGTAAGCTGTCTTATGTCAACCTAGGAGTCATTTTCCGTCTTATTTTCTCCCCCCAGGTCCCGCTGGGAAGAGGGAGCTTGGCAGGCACCTGATGTCCAGCGAAGGTCAACCCACCACCCTCTCATTTATCAAAAAAACATTAAAAAAAATAGAGAACTTTTTTTTTTCTAATTGCTCATATGTTGAAGATATCTTACTATTTCTTCTAAAGATCTATGTTTATTCTTGCAGAATGAACCAAAGAACTACCACTTTTTTTCCTACTGAATCCAACAGAAAACAAAAGTATCTGCTGAAATAAAGGAACAAGAGTATGGCCAAAGGTAATCTGCAAGAAGAATCTAATACACTCCCAAAATTGCAGGTTTGGGGTTTTTATTTTTAATTAAGAAGTCTGGGAGTTATCAAATGGATCTAAGTGCAGGAAAAGTTTTAAGAGGTTATAATAAGCAGCTTTTGAGGTAGCAAAATAGTAAATTTCCAATCAGGGTAATTTTTAATTGACCTCTAAATCAAAAATAGTTTGATTATACGCTGTTTGAAGAAAATTAATTATCCTTCTTTTCCTTCAAAGTATGGAAATTTTAAGGCCAAACCAATTTCCAAGCCAAAGTTAAAGAAGGGCAAATATAGGACTTGAAAAGCTAGTTGCAACCTTAACAATAGGCAGAGTACTGCTTTTCCATAATAAAGAGAAGGTAGACGTGACAAAACTTCCTGAGAAGGCTATAGATTTGATAATGAGAGGGGTGAACCAAAACTTTAAATAAATCCAGGCCTTACAGAGTTTAGCTTCTTCCATGTGTAGTATTGAGTAGTCTGAAATGGGACTCGTACAGAGAACTGCTTCTGGGATGTGCTGCATCTTCAGAGGACACTGCAGTGTGCCAGTGATAGGCAGGAAAACAGACAACCCAAAATGTGGCACTGCATTTCTTCCTCTCTGAGACATTACTCTGTAAACAGAACAGAAAACTGAATGTTTTCTGTTATTATAAATTCAGCAATGCAAAGCTTGTTTCACACATGGAACCACTCCTTCTCAGTCCAGCATCTTAACGTCTTCTGTCAGTTGGTGGTGGACCTGTTAGATATAGATAAGATGATGAAGATTCAGTCAAGGTGAAATAGCATGTTACAGCTTAACTCAGACTTCCTGATACCATCAGGGCTGAACTTGACTATTGGTTGCACTTTACTTTCTAGATTTAGTGATGAAATACAGTCATTGCATTACCTTGAGTCACCCAGTTGCTGGGCAGTTCAGGTTTCTATAAAACTTGATTATATCGCTGAAATAGTGGAGAAAGTCATATATCAGCAACAGAGCTGGATGACTAATAATTCATTTGTGATGAGGGGTCTTTTGCTTCATTTTCCATTTGTCATTTTCACATGCAATTATCTGATTTTTTTAAATAATTTCTATAAATATTTTTCATATGCAGGTTATTGGATGACAGTTTAATCAAAGTATCTGATATTAGAAATTCAGAAGGGACTCCTTCTATTGGGCATATCAGTCATGTGGCTTTTTCCTAATTGGTTGAAGATATCTCTCAGAATCTGCCTGCTAGTAAAAATAATAATAATAATAATTACAAATGCAAAGTCATCACTGCATTGATCATTCATGCCAATAAACCAATATGCTGGAATATTTGTGGAAAGCAAACACAAAAAGGATGTGAATAGTTAATTACAGCTCATTCATTTGAGCAACTATTTGCAAAAAATGCTTGGGAATGTTCCATTGAACGGTAGCCACTGTTATCTTCTTCCCTCTCCTGTCTTTGAGCCTCTCTGTCTGTTGAAGGACAGATGCTGGTATTCAGTTGTCTTTTCAGGACTCATCAAAAAGCCTTACCCAATGTGAAACCTTAGGTTATAATATTTAAATAGAAATATAAAATAATTAAATAGAAATCCAATGTAGAGTACAGAATAATGGTTTATATTGCTGATTATATACTATCTGCTTGTAAAAAATATTTTAAATTAATGTAAAATATTTCTTAGCTAATTTTACAAGCTATAGATAGTTAACTCTGGATGGATTTTCTCAAATCCCTGGTGACTCCTTATGTGAAGCACAAAAATTGAAGTGTGATTCATAGCAACAGTCTCATAGTTTGGAATTCCTAGCAGAAGACATATATCCCTTTATTTCAATGCATCGATACATGGCTCCTCTGATCCTTTTTACGGATGACTTCCAGTTAGCACATGGCCTAATTCAGAGAGTTATCCACTCTGCTTCAGTTATTAAAGTAGAATTGGAAGAAAAACTACTTGATCTCCATCCATACCCAAATGCTTCTGCCTCGCCAGCAAGAATTCACTGATTCCTTCTGGATAACTATATTATAGACCTGACTACATTGGGCATCAAAAAAGCTGAAGATACAATCTGCATAATATTTACATATATTTGCATACATTTGCCTGTCCAGAAAATATAGCAATTCAGATTTCCACATCATAAGAGAGCTAATGGAAGTATTCTCTGTTCCTTTGGTGATCCTTTGGCTTTTTTTTCCTTTTTCGGTCATCTGTTTTACTCACAAACTTTCCAGGTTGTCCCTGTGCCCCAGCTTTGCTTTTGCTCAGCCATCTTTAGAGATGATGCTTTTTCATTTTGTCCTTACTCTGACTCTACCCACTCTACACAACTTTCTCATCCCAGCAGAATTCTTTAAAAACATCTTACTTCACCATTATTAATCTATTTGAAGAATTTCCACTGCTAGCTTGTGCTAGAGTCATTCAAATTTGTCCTTCGCCATCCTAGATCTCCTCTCCAGTTCTTCCTCCACAGCTTCTTTTGTGTTTTACCATCACTGTGAAAGCGGAACAGAAGAGCAGAAGACTGAGACTTGCGCTGCACTCTCTGGGCTTAGGTTGGTGCCGTTTCGGTAATTTCAGCACCTTTTTGTTTTCTGTCAGGCTAACACAGCTATCAAATGGTGTGTTCAATGACGTTCAGTTACCATCCCAGGTTTCTTAGGCTGAGGGCAAAGGCTATAGAACTTACCAGAGAGACAGAGAGATGCTGGAGAATGAAGATAGAGCTTCCAAGTCTATCTATGTAGTCAAATACATTTGGTGCCATTTTCATCTCCAAAATTTCCTAGTTACTGTCTGGTCAGAGGAAGAGATTGCTTCAAAGGAACCAACCATGAGGACTAGCGCATTAAAGGGAGAAAAATAGGGAAAGTTCTTTTTCTTAAAAATAAACTAGAAAAAAAAAAGTCAGGATTTAGATATCACTGAAGTCTACCCCACGTGCAATCTTATGTTAAAATAAGGAGAAAGTCGTTAATAGGTGACTGTGATTACTGTAACCTTCATAGGATCAGAAAGGCAAAAAACAACCTCTGAGCCCTTTTCCCTGAACTCAAAATTGCACTGGATAAGATTCACTGATTTCTGTAGGGATGCCCATATCACAGTTAGAGGTGTGCTCTGAGTTAGGCCAACAGGCAGCAATATTCTTTAAGGGAATCTGTTTTCTTATTCAGACTTTCAGCTGAGCCTAACTGCCAAAGCTAATCATGTTGGTTTTCCCCTAGAGCCCTGATTCAGTCAATTCGGGGGCAAAGATTTTGTATAGAATTTCTTCCCCAATTAGAGATTTCCACAGACTGGTTTCAAGTGGCTAATGAGAATGTACAGGGATTATAAACACACTTTCTTCTGGGTATTTTGGGTATGATTAATCCTGTTTCCTGACTTCAGAACACTAATATGTATATAATGAATTCTTTCTACTGTTGTCCTCGTTTTCTTTAGACTTCAGGTATGAAAAAGGGGGTAAAAAAGAAGTTGATTAGAACTGCTTTTGGCATTAAACAATTGCTTTGGAGTTAGGAAAATGCTTTTGAAGGGATTTTTCTGCCACTGTTCACAAACTGCTTGAACTTACAAAATAGCCAATGAAGACTTAAGAACCTTGTGGCAAATTCTCCACTAAAAGCAGGTTTATATATTCCATTTCTCATGCTGTCACCAAAAGCGAATATATGTATTCTTGCATTAACAGTTTAAAGGTAAGTTGAAGCACAGCTGCAGGAGAAACAGTTATCAAAGTTATGGTTAAGTAGCCCATATCTGCCAGCTGTGCAACAGAGGTGGTGCACAGTGTTTGTTCTGGATTTATTTTAAAAGTATTTCATAATGAATTTAGGGGAAATCTAACAAAAGAATCTTCAACATAATCTTCATTTAAAGAAATCAAACCTTGTAAACTTATTACTATTGCTAGACCAGAACCTCTGAGTGAAAAACTATTGTGAAATAGCTGAACAGTGTATAATGGGTTAACCAGATCAACAGAAGTATTGGATGAGTGTCATATATTCTGCTAGTAGTGAATGTATAACCAAAACATGTATCTGCCTAGGAAAATATTAAAAGAATAATTTTAAGTGCCTATATACAGCTATTTCCTCCTTTTGGGTGATAGGCTTCCTTAAGGATAATGTAGGAGGAAGTGTGTAGGATTAAAAAAGGTGTTTTCCTTTGAGGAAATGCCTTGGAACCTTTCCCTATATCCTTTTTTCTTGAAAGGGGAAAAAAACCCAAAACCAAATCAATCCCAAAAATCCATTTTTTGTTTCTATGGCTATGCTGTGTATTGAGTCAAAATAAGAGAAGGTTATCTGACAGCTGTTCTATCTGGTTTTTAATTCTATTGAGCTATAACATCAATTGATATCTTCTCCCAGTCTCTAGTCCGGACTAAGTGAAGGAGAAAAACGTTGAAAAATGCCTTACTAGCTACAGCTGTTAATTTTTGTTCAAGCTGTTAATTTTTGTTAATTTTTGTTTTTAGCAGATCTAAGACAACTGTTCTGTTTCTGTGCACATATGCTTCTATTTTTCTCTGAATACTCAATGTTACAATTATGATCCTCAATTACTGTCACTTTAAAAAGTTAAACTGAATCCATGGATGTCCTCCAATTTTGCTAAGTCTAAAACTGTCAGCCAGTGCTTAAATTGCAAGTTCTACCTGAAACAAGTGCCCATTTATGAGTTACATTACACATCCACCATCAGAGAAACAGAGTGAGAGAATTTAACTGATTGCAGAGGTTAATTTGGTCCATATACTTTGTCAATAGCAGATCTGAGGAAAATTAGCACCAATAATTATAATACTGGTGTAAGTCATGAATCTTATTAGAGTGGTTTTTAGCAATTTAAGAACTGAGGAATCATGAATGTCAGGACTTCAGTAATATCCTTGGCTTTTAATAAATGGCATATGCTATTAGAATTTAGGATCTTTTTACTTCTAAGCTTAATCACTATCCAAGAACGTAGAATACACAGTGGTAATTTTCAAACCAATGTTACAAAATTAAGAGATTCAAACCAAATTGAACATGAATATTATTAGACTGTATTTATTATAAAAGGCAAACACGTAGTGATTTTCTCTACTACATCAGGCAGAAATAATTTTCTTTTATTTTCCTCTTGAATGTCTGAATATGTGTATTAAGTCTGCCTGAGGCATAGCTTATTTTCTCCACAACAGCCCCCATAGCTCTGTGCTGTGAATTGGTATCCAGAAAGGTGTTGCGAACACACCAGTATTTTGGCTACTGCTGAGCAGTGCTTACACTGCATCAGCACTGTCTCTGACATTCCCTCCTCACCAGTAGGCTGGAGGTGGGCAAGATCTTGGGAGGGGATGTAGCCAGGACAGCTGATCCACGTGGACCAAAGGGATATTCCATAAAATATGATGTGTGCTCAGACAGACAATCTAAGAGGAGGGAGGAGGAAGAGGGGTATTTATTATCACAAGGTTTGTATTCCAGAGCAACTGTTAAGTGCACTGAAGCCCTGCTTCCCAGGATGTATCTGGACATCTGCTCTGCACTGGTGCAGCGTCACCTTGAATACTGTGTGAAGTTTTGGTCACCATAATATAAGGAAGATATTAGGTTGATAGAGAGTGCCCAAAGGAGGGCGGTGAAGATGGTGAAGGGCCTTGAGGTAAAGCCATATGAGGAGCACCTGCTGTCACTTGGCCTGGAGAAGAGGAGACTGCGGGGAAACATCATTGCAGTTACAACTTCCTTGTGAGGGGAAGAGGAGGGACAGGCACTGATCTCTTCTCTGTGGCAGTCAGTGTCAGGACCTGAGGGAATGGCCTGAAGTTGTGTCAGGGGAGGTTTAATTTGGATATTAGAAAAAGGTTCTTCATCCAAAGAGTGGTTGGGCACTGGAACAGGCTCCCCAGGGCAATGGTCACAGCACCAAACCTGACAGAGTTCAAGAAGTGTTTGGGCAATACTCTCAGGTACATGGTGTGACTCCTAGGGATGGTCCTGTGCAGGGCCAGGAGTTGGACTCCATGATTCTTGTAGGTTCCTTACAACTCAGCATATTCTATGATTCCATGATCACTTTGTTGTACTAAAGTGCCTTTACCTCCACCCATAAGGTGGAGATATTTTCTCCTCCTCCATCCTGCTAAAGAGAGGAGGGATAGAGGGGCTTTGTGGGCACCTGGCATCCAGCCAAGGTCAATCCACCACAGTGGGCTATCAAGGCACTGGGACTGTTGCTTCTCATACAGGCATATAGAAGGAAGAGTTCATTTTTATTACACTATAACATGCAAGAAGTAGGTGGTTCAGCTACCCAAGTATCTGTTGCTAAACTAGTGTGTCAGAACACAAGCTGTCTAGCAAGTCCATGAATGCATTCATGAGACAATTTTCTACATGGAAAAATATGAAAATAATGAGAAGGATGCACTTTCTGAAAATGCTTCAACCAACAGAGAACTGAGATAAACGTTAGCATGGAATGGCAGAGTTTAAAATGCTTGGGATGGGATAGCACAAATAAAATCTACAGATTTTAAAGACATGGTGGTATCTTGATATCTCATGACTGGTCTCAGAGAATGAAGCTCAAGGAGAACCAGCAGATGCTTCAGACATAATATTACAGCACTAGCACAGAGGAAAGCTAGCAAGGGCACTACGACATAAGTTTGACTGAAACATAAATTTGAACGTGAGATTTCAGATCAAATATATAGCAGGACAATTTATATAGAAAGTAAACCTAAGTAGAAACACAGAACACAAATTTAGGGCCCAAAGTGATAAAAGGGAACAAACTGAAATGCATATAATAAGGAACATGTTACTAGTCCCAAGTAACAAGCAATAGGACAAGACAAAATGACTTCAAATCGCGCCAGGGGAAGTTTAGATTGGATATTATGAAAAATTTCTTCACTGAAAGGGCTATCAAGCACTGGAACAGGCTCCAGAGGGAAGTAGTGGAGTGACTATCCCTGGAGGTATTTAAAAGATGTGTAGATGTGGCACTTAGGGATATGGTTTAGTGGTGCACTTGACAGTGCTAGGTTAGTGGTTTGACTCGGTGATGTTAGAGGTCTTTTCCAACCTAAAAGATTCTATGATTCTTTGTGGTGGAAGAAGATAGAATTCATTAAAAACATGAGTATTTAAGAGCAAGCCAGGAAAAAAAAAAGCAGTCTCCCCCTGAATGTAATAGAAAAGCTACTTGTTGGAGATACCAAGGAGACTGAACACAGTTTTTCAGCTTCTTAAGTGCTTCTTCTACTAATTTCCAGGGAAATTCACAGAATCCAGATAAGATGGGTATTTTCAAGGACATGTCAATAACTTCTTGCCATATTAGTGTTATACTTTCACAAAGGTTTGTCCTCAATCCAATAACCGTCAACATTTCTATTACTAGTGACTAGAAGTCTAGAAAAATTATTATATTCATATGCCACCAAGTGGGGAAGGACTTCCAGAATGCTGATGTCTTGTTTAGAATCCAAAATAGATTAGACCTGACTTAAATAGAATAGAAAAGTTCTAAAATAAATTGTTTTAATAAATTAAATGTTCTAGATGAATGAGAAACTTTCTATGAAACCAGGATTAGCATGTTGGAGTTGCCAGCATTATAAGTTCTCACGAACACATTAGACTAACAGCTGCCCAAAACAATAGACAGGTAACCCTGATCCTCCCATCCAGTGGCAAAAAAGCTCATAAACTCTTTTTCATGTATTTAATTTGTTTTAGTTTCAATCATGGGTTTATGAATGCATGAATGGAATAAAGATGCTGAGTTCGTCTTTTTGGTGCCAGCAGAATCCTTGCAGGCTTTATAGAGTTCTGCTAAACATAATAAACGTCTTTAACTTTTCCAACATCGGTCCTTCAGGCACAAATGGTTCATTAGTATACCAGCATTTACCTTCATCAGATATCTATGGAGCCTGCCTCAGTCTCACAGCAGGGCCCTTGCATCTCTTCTACCCTGCCAGGATTTCAATCTGTGAGAGGCTAACAAAACTGATTTATTTTTATTCTGAGTTTCAGGCTTCTATCTTACTGGCTTCTCTAGTTTACTGTTCCAATTCAGAGATTAATTTTCTGCTTCTAAACACACAAGCAACAGTATTGTAGACACACTGGACTAAAATTTACAGGTACATGTGATGTCAAACATTGGCTTTGATTTGTCCACAACAGATGGATTTACTAGTTTTGTTTGCACACACAAGATTTACAATAGTACCTTGCCCTGCCCATAATTTCTATATTCCTACTTTTGCAAGTTTGATTTAGTGTTACAGTTGCATTTCTTCTTGCCTTTCTTTTTTAAATACATCAATTCTTTGACTACACACTGAAGTAAAATCTTCCCAACTAATGTTGTCTCACATACATAATATGATACTTCTCTGGTATACAAACCCTAAATTTTGCATTCCCTTAGTCTTACAGGATTTGGGCTTATCCAATTTACCCTTACCCTTCAAGGATTTATATTTCTTTTATTTCCCGATACAGACTTGATGTTATCTCTAATTTGATCTTGGGCTGATGTTGGATCTTTTCTCAACAGCTGCAGAATATATTTACAGTCGTTACAGTTCAGAGCTATCTCTTATAGATAAGACATAGAATTCTTTAGAATTCTGTGATTTGACTGGACTCAGAAGTGTTTCAATAACTAGCAATATTAAGCTCTAGTATGATTTCTTGAAACAAAAAGCACTCCTCAGAGAGAAAATCCCTTTTATGTGTATAAAACCAGAATGAAGTGGTTTTCAGATATTTGGAGCAGTTGTGGGAATTACAGAAGCAAAAATGGAGACAATGAATCATCTGGCTGTAATCCATGATGTAACCAGTTTCAGGCAAACATTTTAAACTCGCTCTTTTTCTATTTATTTCTGGTTTTCTTCCAAACAATACAGTTTGTCCCAGACTTACAGATCTTGTTTTAAAGGGTTCCCTATCAGAGACCCGCACCTGTACTGGGAAGTCACCCTGCAGTGAAATTTTGTGGGAGTATTACTGCTCTGTTTTGGCAGGTGTTACAGCAGGAACAAAAGATATATGGAAATAATTGTAGTAAGAAGAAATGAGATAAATGAAGGAAAGGAAAGGAAGCAAAAAAAAGCAAAAAAAAGGAAGAGAAGGAAGGATGGGAAAGAAGGGAAGGAAGGAAAGGGAGGAAAAGGGGAGGGAGGGAGAGAGGGAGGGAGAGAGGTAGGAAGGAAAGAGAGGAAAAGGCGAGAGAGGGAGAGAGGAAGGAAGGAAGAAAGGAAGGAAGGGAAATAGAAAGACATGATCCTCTGACAGTATAGGGCTGCTGTTACGAAATATCCTGCCAATGACACTGCCATTTAGATTTTCCAAGATACTTGTTAATATATCATACCATGACATCTTTAAAGGCATCATTACAGTTTATCATGTTGTGATTTGTAGAAAAATAGTATGTGACAAACATTAAAATGGAGACCATCATGACCTTAGTGTCAATGGGAAAATCACAGACCTTTCACGTGTATATTCTCTGGCATAAACAAAATTTAAAGACAGAATTAAATAGGGAAATATAAATGGTTAAGTGGACTAATATATAAACCTGCATTCAGATTTGAATTTTTTAATAACACCCTTCTTTCTTAGAAGACAATTTCACCTCTGTGTGTGCATTTCTGTGTTCTCAAACATCTGGGATAGACACAGCAAAATGGATCACTGAAGTCTGGGTTGAACCAGACCTACTGGATCACTGAACTTGTGCCATTCCCCTCTCAAGATATTTACTCATCTATTTGTAAAATTACATCCCTTTCTGTATTCAAGTCACTTGGAAATTCTCCTTATTCTTATTTCATATTCATTGTCTTGCAACACCAAGGTTTTCTAAGGCTAATTTAACAAACAACTGGTTTTAGTATTGCCTTCTTCCAGCTTTTCCTCCTTCAGAAGGCTCCTGTGTACAGAACCAGCTATAACATGTGCTATTGCTCCCGAAGAGGTGCTCCACTAACATGCATCTACTGGATGCATTTGGGAATAAATTAATTATTAATTGATCATTTTATGTTTATAATAGTCTATAAAAATTAAGTATTATGCGGGCTTCTGACACATGCAGTTTCACTGTGTTCTGCTCTGAGTTGAATGGAGGGAAACACGAAATTTTGCTCATAAACTGCATGTTACGAGGCTGAGACAGACACTTTAATAAGCACTGACTGCCTTTATTTTGTGTTTTCTGGACCACTAAACTGGCTTTAGTACCAACTCTTAGGGAATAATTTGTTACACCTAAGTTTTGTCATAGGATTAGATTCACCGCCTTTGTTTGACATGTTTCAGAATCTTTAAAAAATGTTTGTCTTAAGGAGCCCCAGTAGGACCAAAAAAGTATAAGTGTCTGATCGAGATATGCTCTTGAGCCAGCCAACAAAACTGCCATGGAAACCTATGGACTATTTTACTGGTCGGCTAAAACAAGGCTTTTATTTTTGAGAAGTATGTGTGTACCTGTTTGGATGCAAGTTTCTCTGATGCAAGAAAAGTTGTCCCCTCTTTTTTTACCTTTTACCTTTTTAGATAGTTATGTTAGTGTTTCTAGCTTTACCTAAGAAGATGCCAAAGAAGATGTTGCAAGAAGACAGAATGAAAAGCAGGAGTTCAGACGCTGACGGATGTGGGCAAAGCCTGTGGTGACAGATAAACAAATGAGGAGTTCCAGGAAGGAAGAGAATGAAAGAGCTTTTTGAAAAACAAGCAAAGGGTGTGTGCATTCTATGAGTGATTTGCACTTCCTTATTTCATTCTATTCATTTCTATACTTTCCGTTTCTTCTATGGAAAAGTACTCTGAACCCATTCCCTCTGAAAATGACCTTTATAAAAACTTTCATGCAAAATTATCCTTTATTATTGTTAAATTCCATTAGATACTTTTAAATTACTTCCCAGTCATTAACTATCTGAATCCAAACAATCTACATGGTAAAATGTAAGCGGGGATTTTTTCAGCCCGCAGAGTGCTTCTAAGGGGCCCAGAAAACTAAATAAAAAAAGACAAGTTGGATGCCAAAGGGTTCGAATCTGTCATACAGCATCCTGCACTTGAAAATATGCAGAATAATGTCAAACAAAAAAAAAAGGCAGAATTAAAAAATATTAAAATTATTGATGAAAATGATACCACAAGAAGCAGTAGTCTTTTTACATGGTTAGGGGCATATCCTTTTTACTTATTATTTCAGGTTCTTTTTTAAGTGTCAATAGCTGCACTTGGCATTGTACAATATTCATACAGCCTCTAGAGAAAAGAGCATGCATTGACAAGGAGACGGTGGCAAAATAGACGCTGTGCCTTGAGAAGCACAAAGGAAGTTATAAGTAGGAGGGTTGACTTTTTTCCTCTTCTTTTATCTTTTCTGGACATCATCAAAAAATGAGGCCTTTATTTTGAAGTTTTACAATAGGGCATTTTAGAAAAGATCGCTTCACAGTTGTGACACCGTGAAAGCGAGCCACCACGTTATGGGTCTTGCAAAAAACCTGTGGCTGGATTCGCGTTGCGCGGCATTCGCACTGCTAATTGCCATCTCCACAAACACACAGCTGCAGTGCACGGCTGCCCCCACTAGAGGGGCCAGTTGTTCCTGCGTGATAAACCCATATCCAGAGCCCTGGTGAGTGGATCGCCTCCTAACACTGCCAGGTAGGTGCTTCTTTTTTCCTATCTCTAGCAAACAAACAAGCAAGCAAATTATTTGCCTTTGTAACAAATGAACCAACAGCTACTGGACTTGCGTGCACTACTTGCTTTACAAAGCCCATAGGAAGGTTCCAAGTCTGATGCCTTATGCTGCTGTTTGGCAGTGGTAACTACAGCTTGAGTTCAGGATATGCTCTAAGCTTAGAGTCTCTTCCACCTTTGGAGCTGAATTACTTATTTTGTGGTAAATTGGAAGATCTACTGAAAGAACTGTGATATTAAAGGCAGGATTTGGAGGATGCCACTTAAAGTGGCTTTTCCTGGTTCTAGAAGCATTCCTGCAGAAACCGAGGTGGTTCGAGTGCAGCCTGGCTGAACATCTGCACAACCAATAGCTACCCAGGATACCACAGTTGGAAAACACTTGTGATCACTTTTAACTTACAGGATTTTAAGTGGTGCTATTTGCCTTGAGAAAGCTGTCAAACAACCCTTAGTTTACAATTATAGCTTTGCTCTGAGAAGCAGTCAGTTGTAAAGTGGCCTTGTAGACAGAGACATGCTAAGACTGTATTTGGGAAAGATCTGGGATATGGCCCAGACTTCCTCTATTTATTCCCTTTGCTTTTCCCAGTCTGTTCTTAACTGGGCACCTGCTGCAGCAAATAAGAAAGCATCAGGGGAAGAGGAAGTGGAAACATTGCAGTACAAAGTATGGTTAATAATATTTATAAATGCATGCAGAGAACTATTAATTCAAAAAAATTAATAGAGGTCAAAAGCCAGCTTCTAATTCTCTTCAGGCAAAAGAAAGAACTTATTAAAAAGAAGAAAAGGTATCCACAGAGAAACTTTCCCCATTCACTTAATGTACATGAAATATAGACATCATCTTGACATTCAGTTGATAAAAGAGAGGAAAAGAAACTGAAATTAACACTCAGTTAACAGTAGCCATATTATGGGAGGGGGAACAAAATCTCAGCACACTATGTTCCTAAGAAATCTTTTTACAGAACCAGCTTTTCATCATACCGTATCTTGAGAACAGATAATCTTGGCATGGCATTATTTTGCACAGTGCAGCTAGCTGAAAATCTGAAGACAGGATATCCAGCTCTTCTGACTGTATGGATCTGACACAAAAAATTGGAACATAGAGGAAAAGAGTCAGAAGGATGCATCAAACATGTCTTTTGTTACTGGAGGCATTGTTTTCTGCTGACAAAAATATTTGTTTAAATTTTCACATCAAGACAAGATCCAGGTGTAGTTGATCAAATAACCTAAAGCTGCCTGATAACTAAAATAAATTCCCAGAAGGCACCTCAAGTATTTTTTAATTTTCTGTGTGCTGGAAACATGATTCTCAGTGCTGGAAACATGATTCTCAGTACGATTCACCTGCACAACCTGTGAGAGGACAGAAAAGGGAAGATGATTGAACCAGTTGCTACATTTTACAGAGAGAGTTTGCAGGGGAAAAAATAATAAATATGTTTTAAAAATGTCACTGTTCTGCTGCCACTGAAGCCAATTACAAACCTCCATAGTTTTTTCACAGAGATATGCATAAAGGCTGGGCACTGCTTGGATCTTGCATGAGCTTTTGAAATAAGTGATTTGTAGATGCTTTGGACAGGCCGCTCTCCACAGAGGTGAATTTCAGGCAACAAATCAGGACACTTGTCTCAAACACAGGTTTTTAATATTTTTTTTTTTTTTACATGTAGCTTTCCTGGATTAAATTCTTTGTGCTTCACCAGTCTTGTTGAAATCTGACATTATTTCCCCTGGTATTAACCCCCAATTTATCATTTACTCAAGACTGCACAAGGTTTCATCCTGGGAGTAGGCTTTTTTCCTTTATCCATTTCCTTAAAAACATAATTATCGTTTTGTAGGAGTTTGCTGTGATCAGAGGTGATCCTGCCTTCGTGAACACACAGGAAGATGAGGATCTTACATTCTAATTATAATTACAAACAATTAAATGTGAGACCTGAGACTAGGAGCAGACCTTTAAGAGGCAAGAAACAACTGCCAAGAAATAGAAAGAATTGCAAGGAGCGCTCCAAGTTCAGTCATGTATAAAATTTACAACACGACTGAAGGGCAAGTCTATCATTTTCACTTTCTTCTTTGGCTTGTATTATTTAAAAAGTTATGTTTTAAATCCAAAAGGATAAGGTCTGCATTCATTGCCTTACAACATGCTTAGTAGGACCTTTTGTCTTGAGCTCAGCACTGTGCTAGCACAGTTACACAGCTCCTGCCCTGGAACTGGCTTTTGCCTTGGCACTTTAGAGTGCAGGAGGAATATTCCACTACGTAGGCATCTTGTGTGGGTATATGAATTTCCCCCCATCTTTTCAGTCTCCAGATAACCTCACCCAAAAACACTGAACTGAAGACTATTATCTAACTAATCAGCAAACAAAAGTTTTTCCACAAAAATTATCTGAAGAGGTATTCATAACAGGCTCCTTGCAAATATTCTAATCCAATCTGTTGTGTAAATATTACCGCTGGGGCTGAGAGGGAATGCATGTGCATTGTAAGCAACGATAAAGCCGGAGCGTCAGACTGGATGTGTGTGGCTGTACACACAATGGAAGCCTTGGACAAGGGCAGTGGGAAACTGCTGATGTCACCAGTGATGTCACAGGCATTTTAGGGCACAAGGAAGTGATCTGAAATCATGCCTCTACAGCATTTGTTAGAAAAACAGTAACTCTTGGGGGTTTTCTGCTTCTGCAGCATTGTGCATCACAAAACCTCTAGATTATACCTAATTTTTATGACTCAAGTGCTATTTCACAAATGAGGCATTTTTTGCACTCCTGTGCTTTATCAGTATGTGAAAGTGTAACATCTGATTAACCACCCTAGCCAAGCTGGTTTTATTTTATGTCTGTTTTCAAACCTCTGCTAATGGCATGTGTCAAACAGCGAGATTAATACCATATGTCCAAGCAATACAATTCGTTACTATTTTGTGAATATTTTGCTTGTCATTTGTGTAGTTTCAATGTAGTCAGCAATGGCAAAGTCCTAAAACCTGCTTTCCAGATAGACCCTCTGGCAAGCAACCATAGGTTGCAGGGAAAAATGGCCCAGGAACAAGAAGTCAAGCAGCAAAAAAACTGTAGTACTTTGTAAAGGGACCACTTTTGTCCTGTGTCCTAGTTAAGACATACTCTTCCTACCTGCAGTCCAGAGGCAGGGTGTTTCTGCTCCAAAACACAAAATATTGAGTGTATCTGACTTTTTGCATATGGCACTGAGAGCAAGAGGGATAGTTGTGTTCTACTGCCAGTGACACAAAAAAATACACAAAGAAAGGAGAGGCCAAATGGGTCACCCCAGGGCCTGATGGTGCTGTTGACTTCAGGAGTCACAGTTATTTCAATAGGCCCCTGTGCGCAAGAGGTAGTGCCGAAAGCAGAATGCACATTCTAGCTTTGGAACCTATGAGAATGTGAAAGCTGAGTTTCATTTCTGAGAAATGCAAGGATTGTCCCTGGTTTGAACAATGTACAGAGAGGAGAAAAACAGAGTAAAACATAGTTCCAAACTAATTGTATCTGCACGTACATTGATTTTGCATGTGTATGAATGTGTGTGCAAACTTTCACGTTAAACTGCAGACTATGAAACCATCCCATTTCATTACACTGGGACATTATTTTAAAACACTGTCTTGCTCTGGTTTTGAATTGTATAACTCTTATCATCCAAATAAAGCAAGGAATTCATTAACTGAAGAAAGCATAAATGTAAGGAGGAAACACATTTAGTCATCTAACCCAAGATCTGCAAATACAGTATTGGTGAGGATGTTAGTCTTATTCATTCTTTCCCTCCTATTGGGGTGTGTATTTTCCATTACTACAAAGAAGAAGACATATGGGATGCTGTGTCTGGCCTCAGAGCTGTTAACCACAGTTCATTGCCTTCTGCATAAGCTTTGCACCCTCTCAGCTGGGGGGTTTGTTTCTTTGACAGACCCCCAGCAAGGTCACAGAACTGATTAGTATGGGAACAGCCCTATAGATCAGTGCTGCACCTAAACAGGGATGGATTACTCTGGTGCAAAGCAGCTTGTGATAAAACACACTACCCATTTCAAGCCCTTTAATGTACAAATGTATTAACAAGTCACCAAAAAAACCCCCAACCAGAACTACAGTTTTGAATATTTGCTTTATATTTCAGTTTTACCAAATATTAAAATAATGTAGCCTAGCTGCAGAGTAGAAGGTTTTGTTGCTGTTTTGCTTTGGATTGGTTTTTTATATCTTTGTCATTTCCCCCCATGCTAAACCTGCATTCTCAATAAGAAAAAATGTAAATCATATAATTTTAAAAATACTTTTCATCATAATGTTGTCGTGGTTTAATCCCAACTGGCAACTAAGCCCCACACAGCATCTCACTCACCCCCCCCGGTGGGATGTGGGACAGAATCAGAAGAGTAGAAGCAGCCCTTGGTCATGGGAGAGGTCACACCAACAGCCTTCTTCAAGGTTTTAGTTAAACACCTCTAACAAACCTATGCACACCCCAGCCTGTCCCTGGTGACCTTTTTTTCCAATCTGTCTAGCCCTGCCAGACTAGGAAGAGTTTCCCATTCAGAGTAAAAACTCCTTCCATCTTGACTCCTAATTCTCTACCTTCCCAATAGTTTCTCATTTCATGAGAAGCTATAAAGTTTTGTAATCTTATGTTCTATAAAAGTATGTTTATCAGCTGACGATTATCTAATGGAGTGTGTCCAAAGAAGGGCAAGGAACCTGGTGAAGGATCTGGAGCACAAGCCTTACAAAGAAGGTTGTAGACGGTTGGGGCTTGGTCTCTTCTCCCAGATAACAAGCAATAAGACAAGATGAGTTGATCTCAAGTTACACCAGGGGATGTTAGATTGGATATTAGGAATATTATATATTAGGAAAATTTTTGTCACCAGAAGCCTTATTGAGCGTTGGAACAGGCTGCCCAGGGAAGTAGTGGAGTCACTGTCCTTGGAAATATTTAAAAGATGCGTAGATGTGGCACTTAGGGACATGGTTTAGTGGTTGACTTGGCAGTGCTGGGTTAACCGTTAGACTCTATGATCTTAAAGCTCATCTCCAACCGACATGATTCTGTGACTGTATGATTCTAATACGTACAAGGAATTCCAGCAAATTTTTTTCATTATTTCCAAGTTAAGTATTCTTCCTTGGCTTTCTTTGGTATAGACATTTATGTGAGTGACACTCACTTTTTATGTACTTCTTCGTAATTAACACACTCTCTCTGAACCAACTACCCATATACATGCACACAAACAGCATACATCCTTACTTTCAATCATTTCTTCATGTCTTGAGTTCCTAGATAGTTTGTTTTACTTGGGTTTTCTTCCCCATCAGGTGCTGGTAAATGAATGTTATTTATGTCAGGTCAAATACCTTCTTCTCTCTTTCTAAATTGGATTGCCTATGACAATAGGCTCATGGAAATTTCATCTGTTTAATTTATTTTTCATGGTAGAGTCCTTTATTGCATTAGTACCTCTCCATATACGGGGAATGAGTTACAGGTTAATTAGATATTTTTGTTGTGACAGTTTAGTTGTCTGCATCTGGATTTTGGCATTGCCTAATGAGTTGTATGAATTTCTTTCTTTTGTTCTCCAGGATTAGACTTCTACATTTTTCACGTATGTCAATTTGCTTTTTATGAACTTGGCAGATAGGCACCAGAGAAGGGAAACAAAGTGATTTTGTGATATTCTTCACACACCTTTGCAAAAATGGCTGCCTACCATTAATTGCCAGCTCTGCAACCTACTACTTACATAAATGGCCTAATTTTAAAATAGTAATTATTATTGTTGAATATCTAACATCTCCCACTAAGTGGAATGAACTTGAATTCTCAGATCAAACAGAATTACATAAAAACTCCAAGGTAAATGCTAGAATATATAACTGAATCTAAGCAGAAACCTCAGATATAGCTATAAATTAGCATCACCATATTGATGTTATTTTTACTTCATGTAAAATCCTATTTAGTGAATAGATTTAAATACACCTCCAACAGTGGTGCGTTAATGTAAACTATTTCTAAATAATAGTCACCAAAATATCCATGTCCATCAGAAGTGAATTTTAAGGTGATGCAGCTGCAACCTTTATCTGTATCATTTTGCAATGATTTGTAATTGCACTTGGCACATTAAGATTTGTTAAACGAAGTTGAATTTTTTCCATGTATAAGAAATAACAAAAGTGTTTCAGGTTGCTTCATTTTTATTTATTAGGACTGTCTTTCATGGGTAATTTTTCAGTTATATTCTCAGTTCTGCTTCAGATTTGAAAAAATACTCCTAATCAGGAACACAACTTGCCTGATGCACCACAGCAAAAGAGGCAGACACATCAATATGAGTACACAAGTGATGGCGAAAAATAAACTGTAGTATGTTTTCCCTGTATACCTGTTTGATGAAACATTTGTTGAATTATGTTTATTTAGCCTGTTGGATGTGTTTATACTTTTTTTTTTTTCCATAGAAGATAGCTAAAATTTCAGCAGGAAAAATAAGAACAGGGATTTTAATAAATTGCATTGTTCAAATGTAATCTTACAGGCAAAGTCCTCTAAGGTATTTAATAAAGTAGGCCAGAGAACTCTCCTTTGTGGATAAAACTCTGTTGCAAGTTCCAAGTTGTTGGTGAGATAGATCTATTACATTATTAGCTCTGGGGTAAGGTTTCCCAGTGCTGCTAAAATATGCTCAATTTAAATTCTATATTATAACACCCCATCTGAATAATTTTATATCTATATTTTACTTTTAAATGCTTAGCTGACTCATGTATTCTAAAGTATTATAAACATCTTTTTAAAAAAAGGAATATAAATCTTTATGTTACCTTTGTTTTTTATTACATTTAACTGGAATAAAAGTAGGATCAAGGCCAAGGTTAAAACCGGAGGTTGCACTATATTTACATTTTGTTCAATACCAGCACTTAAGAACAGCAGCCAAGCATTTAAAAATAGGCTGAAGGGGATGAAGAGATTTAGAGGGGAACGCCTGGCTGTCTCAGAAACTACCAGGTGAGTCATGGTTCTGCTGCTGTGATGAGCTCTGGGCAGGGAAATTGGTACGATTTAGCGCAGGGAAGGGAGACAGCAAAATACAGAGGCAGAGCAAGGCTGTATTTCGATTATGTGAAGAAATCGTCCCCACTCTGAGCTGCATCTACAGAGCCTCCCAGGACCTCTGCAGATCAATAAAGGACACTGGCAGCAGCGTGCAGGTTTCTGTGGCAGCACTAGGACTGTCAAGGGCAGAACTGGTCAGTAGCTCAGACACTGCCTCCAAGTCATCCATCTGCACCTTTCCTGAGAGGTCCCAGAGGGTAGGGACGAGGCAAACTGTTCTGTATGACCATGTTCCCATACTCTTGTGGACCACTGGACTGTATCATGCACTCCAGGAAACCATGCAGTGAGCGATTTATGTTACTTGTCCCCAGAAAGGCAACAGAGGAAGGCACATATTGTGCCAAAGAACCCTGAGACAAAGGCAATCTCATAAATTCATAGGGTTGGATTTAGGAAATCTTATAAAGTGAAGTATTTTTCTTTGGTTTTCAATACAGATGGATTTGATGTTGATGGAAGTGGCATTGGTTCTGACAGAGGAAGCTATCTTCCTTCAATACTTTCAATGTGAATTATTCCCACAGAGACTATTTTCTTCAGATAGAACTCCAATCCTTCAAAGTAAACTAAGCAAACCATGGTACTTCTGGTAAGAAAAGGTTATATATATCCTGGCTAAACATGAGCTCAGTTAAGAATACTACTTTCTTACCCAAGCTAATTCTCACTCTCAAAGAATATATTTCATCCCTTTTTCTGTACTAAATAATTCCAGATTACTGCCAAAAGATGGCCATACTTCTGATGGAAAAAAAAACATAAGCAGAAGGCTAATAGCTAAAATACATGTTCAGACTGGTCAGGTAAAGTGGCATCTGAAAGAAAATCCCAACCAAACCCAAAACCAACCCCCCAAACTTCAGAAGCTTGCTTTAAATCCAGCTGCCTACATCCAGGCTCCTGACCCATGATAAATGTGAATTCCTTTAGGATTGACACTAACTTCCAAGTCCAAAATACCCCTGCTTTCTAAGTCTGTATCAAGTGGAATAAAGAGCATCTTATACTTGAGTAAAAATGATGTAAGTTCTCTCTTGCCTTATACTTCATGTTATCACATAATAATTTTTTACTTCCTGCAGCTGCTAGTGGCTAATTCAATTTTTTTTTTCCATCTCTGTCTTTTTTACTTTTTGTTTGAAGGGGCTCATTCACCACAGGCAATGCCAATTTTGAGTCAAAGTATCATTGAAGCCCACAAAGTCACACATTTTTAGCTGGGAGGTGGGTGTGATTATCCAATTACCTTTTGACATTTCCATCATCTCCTTTGGCACCTAAGTACAATAACTTGGGCATTTCAATATCTGCTCATCCTCAATTTAAACCTGTTTTGAAAATACAAAAGAACCTTAAGTGATCTGTCCATGGCATTGAAATACCAACTTTAGTGGATACTTTGAAAACTCAAAGGCTTTACAAGATGAATAGCAAACTGTGGATGACAGCTCCTGTGGAGCCATTATTGAATTGCAGCAGTGATGACTGCATTGCTTTGGATTTAGATAAAAGACTCCATGCAAGACAAATGGTAGGAGAACATCAAACAAGACTGTGTCCATGGAGTGACAGAAGCAATCCAATTGAAGAAGCTGTTGATTTCCCCAAAGTAACTTACTATTTCTTCTTGAGTAATTTATATTAAGGAACTAAAGATTGTATATTCATCTTCTATTTACACTCTTATCTAAAAATACTGCTTCTAGTTGTCAAATATAAAACTTGCTTAAATTATTTTCCAGAAAAGGAATACCAGTATAGGAGCTTGTCAATTATTTAACCACAATATCACTGTGTCTAAAGGTTATAGACTGAGAGTTACAGTCAATACTGATCAGGTAAAGAGATTAGTCAGCAAATCAATAACATACGTACCAGCAGGAAGCACTGTACACTCAAGACAATAATGAATACAAAGGGTTCAGATAAACATCATCACCTTTATTTAGATGAAAGCTGATTCTAGAGCATTTCCACTATCTCATTAATAATGTACAAACCTTTTGGAGTCTTAGTTTGCTACACAAGCATAATGTAGATCTTGAATTCAAGTTTCAAGCTGCGCCATAAAGTAGCTTTGTACAAAACCCTAGGACTTGGGGTTTACTGACAGTTATACAGGCTGTACCTTGGAAAGGATACAGAATGTTTATTTAACTTCTTGCAGAAATTCTGCATTGGCATTTGAGTGTTGCAATTCACACTTACTGTGCCTTAGTGGTTTACAACATTCAACAGACTCGGATCACTCAAACCAGCTTGATTCATAGGAATTTAAAGAGGGAGATGCACCCTATAAGAACACATTGTGCGCTCCACCTGGGAATGGTCGACCAGCCCACAGGGCTGGACTACAACTCTTCCTAGCAGATCTGACTGAAGTGTGTTTAATGCTGTCAATGGGTCTTTAATGCACACTGGTTCACTCCACAGATTCACTTTTATTTGTCTATCATGACAAGTAACAAAGACTTATTCTTTTAGAGCACAACCACAAATGAAGGTTACCGTTTAGTTTACTGTAGCTTCTTAAATGTATATATTCATAAAATGTGGGCATTTTAGGAATTAAATGGAGATTAAATGGAAGAGATTAAATATATACATGCACCTAGAATGGCATAGAAGCACAAAACATTCCTGGTAATTCAGATTTTTTCTATCTGCTCTTTTTGTATCCTATTTTGAACCACTTCACAACTTGCTATGCTAGCTTTCTAGTTTGGATCAGGTCTACTTGTCATCCTCATATTTTCCCCACCCTGTCTCAGGACATTTTTCTTTCTGCCTGTCTTTCTTTTCTCCCTTTCTAATACCTTTTCTTTCCCAGGCCCTTCTTATTAAACCGAGAGTAGGCTAAATTAAGATTAAAACAAATAACCTTCAAAGAATATGTCCCTCTTATTCTTCTACTTACGCCTCCCACACAAGCTGCATGACAGACAGACCATGGTCAGCTGTCACGAGAAATTTTAGCTGGGATGCCACCTTGCCAGGAGGCACAGTCCAAAATCCCTCCTCACCCTGATACAGCATTTTCTTGATGAAACTTTAATCTGAATACCCAGGTGTGGGCATTCCTAAAACCATACTCAGGTTCAGATGACATTAGAGCAGAAGGAATCTTTAGCCTGTCATCCCCTCACAATGAGAAAAGGACTCCCGAATCCAAAGAGTTTTGGGAGAAAAACCCTGAGCAGCAAATTTTTTGCAAAATCAGGAAACAGATCCCCTCCACCCCACCTTCAAATTCTTGACTAATTTAATGTGTGCATGTGAGTCTCTGAACTCCTTGCAATGATCTTGGTCCCAGGAGGAATTATCTGCATCTGCTCCTTTCCTTTCAGGATACTATGAGCAATACAGTGGAGAATCTAAAAGCTGAGTTTGTTCTGAGCAGATTCATTGAAAAGAACAGGTTTCAATAAGCTAAACTTAAAAATAGCTTCAATAGTGTCTAATCTGTGATTCCTGCTTGGCACTGATAATTAGGACAAGAAAAAAAAAGGATAGAAACTAACATGATTGATCTCAGTGAAAACAGTTTTGTTTTGTTCTCTTGAAGCTACCCTCAGAATTCTACTTTGCATGATTACTTGCAGTATTTTTCCATCTTCATTTTTACTTTTCAGAATTGGCGAGTTTGTCTGAGACCCAGAGAACTAGCAAGTTCAATTGCCAGCCTAGGGATAAGATTCCAATGAAATTATTCTCACTTATTCTTTTTCACCCACGTCCTGATGGGAGCAAGACTACCTTTCTCATTACAGAGTTTTTACTTTTAATTATCTCCTTCCTCTGGCTGACACGGGAAGCACTTTACCCCTGGTTGGCACCTCTCTGGCACATCCCTTGGTGAGCCAGTTGGAGAATCAAGAAGCAAACTACCTCCCTCTCTGAAAACATCGCATTAGTACATATGGCTTCCCTGACTTCACATGAATTTATGGCTGCTCAGCATCTCAAGAAAGCAGGCCACAACAGCGATCTTTATGCCTTTGTCAAAAAAACAAAGAACTTCAGGCTCAAGGTGCTTTCTCCCCTGTAGGAAATTATATGTGCAGAACATCATCTGTAGGGAACCCCATGATTTTCCTTAGCATCCATGCATGTACTGCTCCTTGAACATGAGGAACTCTTAAGGAGAATAAAAACTCTGAATCCTTTTTTAAATAATCATTTGGAAAGCAGAAATTTGTTTTATTTCCTACTGCAGAGAAATCCATCTCTTTGCCCTCCCCTTTTTGTTGCTCATTTTATTGGCAACATTCCTTTTCCTCCTAAAGTAAATTTCTGATGTGGATTTTGTGTTTTGGATTCATCCTTCCTGCAGACTCTTACCTGATTAAGTTCTTCTGATCCAGAGAACTGACCAGAAACTCCCTGATGGTGATAGGCTGAAATTCCTCTGCAGTTTTCTCCTGGAGGGGGGGGGAGGGAGGGAAGAAGGAAAAAATGAAAGGAAAAAAAAAAGGAGAAAAAATAACCTCTAAATCAACACCACCCCTACCACTCCCAACTCAAAAAATAAAAAGAAAGGAGAAGACACAAACCACCTCAAAGCCAGTGTCAAATGCAGGTCTTAAAAGCATGTGTTGATTCCACAGTACAAAGTCACTTTAAATCCCCTAGTCCCTCGTTTCCACTCCCCAAGAGGAATCAAACCAAACAGAGAACAGCTTACATTGTCGAGACCTGGGAGCTTGTTGTAAGAATAACTAGTTCTTGACATTTGAAATTACTGTGGTTCAGACATTTTTTGATCTTTCTTATTAGCCTTGTGTCTTGAGAAATAAAACTATGATAATCAGAAGGTACATAATTGGGTTCAGGGTATTCTATGGTCACCCTTGCTGGCTCTGGAGATAAAGGCACTTTGAAAGATTATGCGTGGATATCTGGAATTTATTCGGCACAGTTTCTGAAATGACAGATCTTTTTTCTTAATTACACCGGCTATCAGTGTAACACCTGTAGTTAACCATTCTGTCCTGAGGAATCTCTTCTGATACCTTTTATTGTTCCACCAGACACACGGCAGCAGAATGGCAAGTGGATGCTGAGACGTTTATTACCACAGGCACGGAGGCTGCTCCGAATCCCCATGACGACTGTTTTACACCACAGCGTTTCCACCTCCAGGCTCGGAGGGGCTGTCCTCAGAACTTGCCTCCACACTTCACAAGCATTATGGACTGGAAGCTACAGTTTTACGAAGTGTTTGGACCAAAATGTTTGTGCATTAGCTTACACTCACAACTTCTAATTAGATGTTTTTGGGACTAGCACTTTGTGACCAGGCCAGCCTTGTGCATCCCCAGAGTTGCCAGTGCCATGGGGTGACACCAATCCCCACTTCATGCTGCCTTAAACCTCTTCCTTCCAGACCCTTGCTGCAGCAGAGGGTTTTCCACAAGCTGGGTTTATTGAGCTGTATTATACAATATATACAACTCCACTGCAGCCAAAACAATCTGTCATTTTTAATTCTTCCTGTCACCTCATTAGGTATATAGCTACAGTGAAAGTAAAAAACCCGAACAACAAACAAACACCAACAGCAAAACCCAGAACAAAATGTTTCCAGAACTCCTTCTCAGAGTTTAACATAAATATCAAGGCACCAAAAGATTCATTGACCAAACATATGTGACTTGGTGCTATATATAACAAAGTGACATGCAGAATGGTCTCAATAGGCATATAAAGCAATTAAAATAACTGTGCTTCAAAGCATTGTACTATAACATAAAAGGTCATCCCTATAAACATGAAAAATATGACTCTGGTTTTTTCCTACATGCAGACGCACCAATACCTAGCTAGAGGTTCCATTCTAAAAGATAATTTTTTAAAATCTCTGAAAACATGACATGTCCCATATCATTCTCCCTCAGACCGTGTCTTTTCATCAGTGGTTAATATTTTAAATGGACACAATAAGAAATGTTATTGAGGCCAAGTATATGTCAGAAGACAATACAAGTACAGAATATTTACCCCATGCATACACATGATAGTGAAAGAAACCCTGGCTAAACTTCTGTGAAAATGAAAAGCCTATCTTTGTTTTCCTCCTAGAGCTCACTTGTTTTCACATTAACGCATTAAAGTTGTATTCCAAAGGAGACTGCAGAGTGTACATTTTGAGGACTCTGATAATTTTTTCAGTAACATTCTGAGTTTGTGATAATAATGTTTATGCACAGATGTAAAGAATGTGCTGACAGATTAAAAAGGAGTCAGCCAGTGTTTGCACAGTGTTCATTTTTATTTAAGGGGAGGGGAAAAAAAAAGAAAAAAAAGAAGTACTGCACCTGATTGCGAACAAACAGCTTTTACAGAAGTTGAAGTAGTGTGGTATATTGCAACTCCCTAAGCCCTCCCTGTATTTATTAAAAAATTCAAGTTATGGGCACATCAGAGAATCACAAGCTTTTATTTTTAGTGCAATTAGAAAGTTCACTTTTACTGGATTTCCTACTAGTATTAAAAGGAATCTTAGCCCAGACAGTAGTATTAAGTAAGAAAGTGTTAACAAAAATGTTCATTTATTGCAGAGACGATCCTTGCTGTGGAGACCCTTCTTCCCTATGTATTTAGGCTATACACACATTCTAATTGTAGTTGGAAGGCTGTAATGCCCCCAGAGGTGTCTTGAAGGATAGTGAAGGTACAAATGTAGCATATGGCAATAGGTATCTGCTGTTTCTTAATATGCAGCTATGGTATTTTAAAGCTAATTGATGTACTGCAACCTCATATTTTACAATGCCAGAGCATGGGAAGAGATGACAGGTAATGTCATTTTCTCTTCAGCTGATCAGAGAGACTGCCCTGATCAATACCTGCAGAAGTATGCAGCAGCTACTGCTGGAGGAAGCATACTGATTCAGGTAGAAAAAAAAGAAAACACTCATGAAGAGAAAAGGAGAAGCAGCAAAAATATTCAGTTGGAGGAAATATTAATTTGGAAAGCTGAAGCATGCAGAAACCTGCAACTTTACAACAGACTCCACAACTGCAATGGGTAACCTCAAGCCATGCCTCCCTTTTCTGAAGGATTTGCCTTACAACCTAATTAGAGCAGGAGCAGAGAGATCAGATGTTTCTTGCTCCTTTTGAAAAATGACTGGGAAAACTCCATGTAATCAGGAGGTATTTATGATTTCCATTGACTTTCAATTTTCTTGGTTCATCTGTTCCCTTTCAGAACGTTTGATGCTAGTCTGTTCTAAACTGTATGTTGAATTTGCTTTAATCAGGTGTCTTTGTAACAGGCATTAGGTCATTTACTGTTTGATTTTTTTCTGTGAAAATACAGGTTTTCTTAGTTTCAAAAATGTCCTTTGAAGAAACCTATCATATTCCAGGAAGAGGAAAAGAAAAAAAAGACAGAGGGAGGGAGGGAGAGGGAGAGAGAAGAGGACTGGGGAGGGAAGTCGGGAGCAAACCTTTTAATTATGTTTTTTTTCCCCACAACAATGGTGGGGAATTGTGGAATTGTGCACAGTCGTGAGCAGCACCCTTTGTGTCCATCATTGCCCCCCTCAAGCTCCTTTCTCTGGTGATCTGGGCTCATGCACTGAAGCTGATTAACATAGGCAGAGCTTAATATTCAAGTAGACTACTACATGCACTGACAAGTGCTAGCTCAACCAAAAGCTCTTTCTAGTTTTACACCTTCTGTCCCTGGAGCCTCCTTGCACCTTTGCTGCCCCGGAACTTTCAAGTTCCCTTCCTTCTTTCTCATACCTGTTCTTGGATTTAGAAACCCAAACTTAATGTCACCTCACTTCCACCCCCAAATTTCAGCTCCTCATCCAACCCCACCTTTCTGCTGGCGATTTCAGCCACTTGAAAATCCCTGCTCTTGAACTCTCTTTCCATAAAAGCAAAAGTCCTGCTTCTCACAAGGATATTCTAAGTGGCACATTTAATGAAAAGCCACTTATCTGAGGCTCTGTGGTGAGGACCAGAATCTCACACAGTCAGTGGATATAGTTTGGCTCAGATAGGCTGAATTTCCATTCAGAAGGGCAAGATTTTCTCCAATGCCAGTAAAAAGAGCCTAGGGTAAAAATGCCCCTTAGCTCCTAGCCTAGCAAGCCTCAGTGAGGTGATTAAGTCAAGTCTCTGTTTACCTTCAAAGTTTATTTTAAAAGAGTATGTTAAACTGGAAAAGTTTGCTGCTGTACTTGGCAGTGAGAACTTCTATGGAAAGTCTCTGTCAAAAAAAAAAATATGGTCCCCTCTAATAAACATATGTCTGCTTTTTAGAGGGAACTCTCCCTCGTATTTATGATTCAAAAATAGTAGTAGGTGCTGAACACTATTGAAAAACAAGCCATAAACCATCTTGAAAATCTATTTTAATTGTTCTAATACATATTTTTAAGATTAATATCTCTTTAGTTTCATTATGAAGCAGTAGGATCTGTGGTACTGTTTGGGACATGGAAAGAATAAATTGTGTAGTGCCAACAGAAAAGGTGCTGAGGTAGCTGGTAATTGACAGAGTTAATGAAGTATGTTAAGCAGGTACAATATAGATGAAGTTGTCCCCTGCAGGGTGATTGGCCACTGGGGAAATAATGTGACAGTTGTCTTTGTGTTAAAATAATGTGGTACTCCTTCTTTGCCAGATCCTATCTGCAATGAGAGATGAAAGAGGTCTTGCAAGGATACCTAGGTCCTCCTATAGCAAATACTGTGCTTGAATTTGGCAGGTAAAGGACAAAATAAAGAGAGGGTAAGGAGTATAATGGCTGTCTGTAAAGCCATTAGGCTATTTCCTGCAACCCACACATGAATTATCCGCTATTGAAAAGTAATAATTTGACACTGTTTTCTATAAGCCTCCCTCATAGACTACAATGCACTGGTGTTGTCTGGGAATGAATGGGAACTGAATTTGGCCTGCCAATTTTTCTGGAAGTTGATTATTTTTAGATATTGTTTTAATAATTAGCTAACTAGCTCCCAATCAGTACAATGGATTTAGACAGCAAAAGATGGTTTTTGAGAGTAATATAGATTTTGTATTATTATCTCCTCCTAATGTATGTGATTATTACCATTGAAACAGCAGAGGAAATACCAAATGGAAGTAGAGCTCAGCCTCTCAATTATACTAAGCTATGTGGTCAGCATTGGTTCCAAAAGAGGCGTGTAGAGTGTGGAGTAATGAAAAAATCATTGATAGCATCAGTTTCGTGTCTAAATAGTCTATTGTGCTATTCCAGCATTGTTCTCACTAAAGCCATCTCAGAAGAGTGGCTAGCATTCTTTGGCCATTAGATCTCAAAATATCCTGAAGTTTCTTGATTCCCTCAGGTGCTGACAGCATGTTCACGTCACAGACAAATGAAAATTATACAGTATTTTACCTCTTGAAGTTGTGGATGTTGACATTTCCATAGTTGATATTTATCTGCTTATAGCGAAAGTGAGTTAGTTGTTACTGGACACAGAGACCTTTGAGCTTTTCAATGCCGTTTTATTCTTGTCAACATCTTATAAATCCAGGAGTTCTTCTCAGGGTTCTTAATGGGAGTGATATTTGGAGAGAGAGGTGATTCTGCACAAACATCTCAGAACATAACCTAAGAGAATATTTCTAAGCCTCATACAGCAAACAATTTTTTAATTTTCAAAATACAGTAAGTTAGAAAGATTAAATGGAAACATTTTTTCATTGTAGGATTTAGGTTTACAAAAATCATAATCTCTTTCCCCAGTATTTCTTATGGCTGTAAGATTTGTGTAGCCATTTTTATTAGGTTATCCAGAACAACCTGAACATGAGAACATTCTCAACAGAGCTTCTTACTATGTGAATTTGAAAAGCAATCCCTTAAAATTTATCACAAACCACACTTTAAAACATTTTGGTACCCAAAGAATCTTAGGTGATGCCATTAAGATAGCATAAAATTCTACAAAATAGCAGGAGATCAACTAGCAATTACCTAAAGCATTTTTCTGGTATCTACCCAGATTTGCCTTTTGGGAGTGCTAACTCAATAAATAATCACTATACATAAACAAAGTATTGGCTGTAATTCTCAAAAGAATTTGGAATTGTCTTCAAACTATTTTGCTTTGTTTGACAAAATGCTCTTTGTGGGTGTACTAATGGACAAAGCTAAAGAGCCAAAGAAAAGGAACTTGATCCATTTGAAAGAGAATAGAAGGCTGAAGGAAACAACTGCAAAAATATGCTGGTACTCACTCAAAAAGTGCTGACTTCCTGCTGTAGGTCACCTCACCGGCCCACCTTGTAGTGCAAAATAGTGGAATTAAAAAGTGCTGATTCTCTGTGCTAGCGAGACTTTTCTCTTTTCAACCCTTGTTTAGGGTTGAAAGACTACTAGAAGGCAAGACAGGCAAGACAGAATATGTTTTATGTGGGGTAGAGAGTTTGTATCTTACAGACTGCCGTAAAAATAAAAGACGCCATAAAACCCCACAAAATCAGATCAATCAGAGCACTCTTAATCTAGTAGTAATAATTAATAAACTCTGAAATTATGTTTTATATCTCAAGGCTTTGTACATATATCCACATGATATCACAAACTACAACTAACACAGTTGCAAACTGCATGTGCACGAATGAGATGCCCAAACGCTCAGCCTGACAGTGTATCCTATACCATGCAATGCATAAAATTATTCAGTATAATGACCATTTCACAAAGCGAGAGACATCTCTCCCTCCCTTTCACCTCCTCATTAAATATACTACCTTTTCTAAATCTCTGTGCAAGTATTTGAAGGACAGCAAGTCTGAGCCAGTTGTGAGGGATTAATTGAACTTACAAGGGGATTGTGCTGTGTGACATCTCAATTAACTTACTTGTTAAATAGGTAATGGCACTTGACTGTTAAGTTGTGAAGGAACTTGTTAAATGGATATTGCTACTTATTTAAAGGATATGGTCTATGGTCTAGCTAAATAATGAGGTCTCCAAAGTGTGTAGAAATCTAAACAGTATAAAATGAGAGGCTAGATGACAAAACACAGCCCTTCCTCCTCAGTCAGATACTTTCATCTATTTCACAGTATTTGAGTGAGAACACATACTTTTTTCTGACTTGAAGCACTACTGGCCAAAGATATGCAGAGAAGGAGCCAGCCACATTCAGATGAAAATTGACAACTGTGATGCCGTATGAAATCTGGGAAAGTTTGCTTTTGGTTTGAGATTTGTTTGTTTTGTTTGGGGTGTGGTTTTTTGTTATTGGGTTTTTTTCCTTCTCTTTCTTCAGTTAATAATTTTTCAAATCTCTGCAAGAACAGAGCTAAGATATCACATATATTTCTCAAAAGAATCAACAGCTTCATGCTCCTCCTAAAAGGTACTTTTTTGTTTGTCCTTTCCTTCCAAAAGTTTCCCTTACATCAATGGCTGCTTTAACAACAGGCATAACTGAGCTTGAAAGAATTTTGCTCTGAAATCTCAATGTTGTTTACTTTCTCTGCTCTTTATTTCAGCATTCTGGCCTGAATTTTCAGATCTTGGTCTGTGGGAATCATAAATCATGGGGAATAGATACATAGAGAATGAAATAGTATGGTCTATCTACTTAATTTTCAAGGAGTTTTGAGTCTATAGCTCCTCAGTTGTCAGCACGAAGTTTTTGTGCAATCAATTCTTTTATTTCTAAAGGAAGATGGGCTGGGGAGGGGTGGAAATGCCACTCCATTATCTGTTTTTCCCCAAAGTTTGAAAAGAGTATGTTTTGATCTGAAGTTCTGCTTAGGAACGTCTAATTGTAATTAAAGCAAACTATTACAGAATGTACAGGCTGCAAGTTTCAGTTTGATTCTTCCCTGGTACAAACCATCTTATAAATACAGTAGCATCTCTCTGAAAGTGAGAGAGACTCTCTAACCTCTTGCAGGATTCATAAAATCCTGCACATATGTCATGTGGCTGCCACCTTACCTTCCTGTGGGACAGAAACTCCTGGCAACCACTCCAGAACTTCAAAGAGTTGGGGGTTTTATGAAGGTTTATCAAATAAAAACAAAGCTTTACATTGTTTAAAACATCATCCAAAGTTGTTCTTAAAGAATTAAGTCCTTTCCTTAGTACTGAGCTTATGCTTCTCAGCTGGATACTGGGAAACTAAGTGGAAGAAAAAGAAGTAGTATTTTCCCAGTGAATTTTAAGAAAGACAACTCTTCTGGTTAAGAAGTTATATTATTTTAATGGCTTTTGCTCATTCTCTTCACATGAAAAATATCACGTAAGAGTTTTGCAAAGTTATTGGGGCAGTTGCAGAAGTTTCTTCATCTGGAACTGGAAAATGCCTTTGCAGAAGGTGGAGGCTGCATTTTCAACGGGTGATAGAGTAGCAGGAGGCCTGCATCCCACAGCATAATTCTGTGAGCAAGGGTGGCCCCTGGCACTGCACAGATTTCACTGAAGCCAACAAAGCTGCACCTAAGGCCAAGAGCTGCCATAGACCTGGTTTTAGGACTGATGGTTACAGTTCAGCTGCTTTCTTAGGAAGGGTCTGACACAGTTGCCTGCATGGGTTATGGTCATCTTTTACGTTTCTGCATGTGCAGTCAACCCAAGGGGAGGGGAAAAAGAAAATTTCTGTCTCACATGGAAGCAGAGGCAAGCATTGCAAACACAGTGCATTTCAATAAAGCATAATTACACATACAAATTCATCAGCTAAACTTGGGCATGCAATTAGTCGACTAATTATGCTATAATTGTAACTGAATACTGAAACAGATGACCATGTGCCAGCCTCCACCCCACCCAGTTGTCTTAGTGTCGTCGCTCTTACGCACGGTAGTGTCTATGCTCTCGTGTGTCTCCTGCAGAAAATAGGAATCCAGCAGATGGGTAAATGCCATCAGTTTCACACTTAAGCCACCAATTCTTCCAATTCTATATTTACAATCAACTTGTCATAATAACTTTGACTGAGACCCTGCTGTGATGTGTTGTCTCAGTAGACAGTCAGAGATGGACCCCAGCCCCAGCCCCAAAGCTTAAGAGTCAAAGAGGACACACTTTGGAGAAGTGCTGCTCTTCTTGTCTATATACAAGACCCTGATCTATGGATAGATAAGAGCCATGCTGACCTCCATGGATGTCATGGTGCCTAACTCTCTCTTATGTTGACAGACTGCAATACGAGCCACTAATGACAGATTTCACCAAACTTGAGCTGCTTCGTTGAAGTGGCCATGTTGGCTGCATGCTCCCAGAATAATCGATGTACAGGCGATTGCACAGAGAGCATGTCTGAGCAGAGAGGTGCCTGGCTTACTGTCCTCATGTCAGCTGGGAAAGTCCAGGCCTAAATTAGTCTTCTGAGTACTTCACCCAAGATCAGATAAGTAGTTTGTAGTAAAAAGAAGGAATCAACCCTGAGCCCTCTTTTTCTTCACTTTCAGCAAATACTTGTGTTATATGGGTTTATGTAAGTTTGCCTAGAGTTCTCTAAATGTACTGATGCCATTGGCAGTGTCTAAATATCAGTATTTTGATTACTGTTAATATGCATATGTTTCAATAAAATAAATTTAGCTAAGAACAAAAATACTTTTTATACAAGATATCACAGGTTTTGGCAATGTATCGATTTAATGTACTTAGTTCAGTGAAAAATCTGTTGGTTTAAGCTACCTGCCATTAGTTTCAATTAAAATATATTGATCTGAGTAAATGTTGGTTAGATTAAGTGTTGCCTGACTGTAAAAAAAATATTTGCTTAAGCAAAAATTGTATGAGTATTTAGACATTTATTTTAGGTTGGGGACTCTCCTAGCATCAGTAGAACTGTTCGGGTATCAATAAATTTCTCTAAACATAAATGAATATATTATTTCTGAAATTAAAAAAGCTGATTACAGTCATATTGGGACTGGCATGCATATTAATTCAAATAAAATTGTTTTTGCAAGAATAAGCATTCAGGCCGGAATACTGTAACTTGAAAACACTAAAAACTCAAGCCCTCTGTGAGGGAAACCAGTCTTTCCCATGAAAAGGCTTTCTTCTTTAACCACAAAGCTAAGATTTCCTGGTATCTTCTGAAATTATTTTTTTTTAATAATAAAATAGTCTTGGTAGGACAACATGGATGCAAGCTGGGACATGAAGCTGTTTTAAAGTACTATATGTACATTATTCATGGGATTAATTTTGATTCAAAACATTAAAAATATACATAGAAATAAAAAGCATGCAAGCAATAAGGCTGATACACTAGTCTTTTATTAGTTCTATAAAGACAGGAAGCTCTTGGGACTCTGATCTGCAAGCAGAAGAGTGCCCTCACCATCCATAAAAGATGGACGTGCCTGCCTGACTCTGTCCTCAGCTACCTGCACTTGCAGATGATAACTCCCCAGCACTGCTAGCCAGAGAGCAGGTTGAATCTATCCCACTGGTTTTCTCACAGCCACACATCAATTAAGCTTTAGGGTTCAGATTAAAAAACTCAGGAGATCTGGAATGGTAGTTGTACGTTTATTCTTCAGAGATGTACATGCTGCCCATTTGAGCTGGTTACACTAGAGGTGATTATTTTAGAGGTGTGTTGTTTGTTTTAATCTCACGTATTCAGGTTTAAAAAAAATCCGTGGGTAGGAAGTAGGGGGTTTTATCCTCATGGGTTTGTCTGGGAGAAAGCTACTTCCCAGTTTCCCTCTCTTTTCCATGTGTGGATGTGTGCAGGGAAGAAATCTTGTATTCATAGGTTTTTGTACCTGCCACCTGTCCTGTATTACAGTGGCACACTTTGTCTGGTAGAACTGCATTGACGGTGACAGTGCATCTGTGTACACACTCCATTCACAAGCACCAGGAGACTGACAAAAGAACCGGCTCTGCAGTGAGGCACTTTCTGGATGGCAAGGGCAGTAGCCAATGCCACAACAGCACAAAGCTGTGGTGCAGTGTTCAGGGAGATCACAGTTCAGGCAGGCACCCACCATGCAATTTTGGGAAGCCCACAGGGAACAGATGTGTACACAAAGAACATTTGTGCGCACATTTTCAGTGCAGTGTATGGGAAACGTACAGGCTCCACTAGCTTCAGCAGGATTCACAAAGACACATCTCCACGTCTTATGCCAAAAATACCCCCCTGACTGTCAAAAATGCACTTGGCTTTCCAGGACTACCTCTAGAACTGCTAAGATTAGAAATATATTTAATTTTGCAGTAAAACCTGAGATTTTCATGTTTCCAAGATATGTGACTGTAAAAAAAAGGTGGCAGATCTTAAAGTCTCATGATCTTTTTGTGCATACTAACAGAGAAGCATGCCTGAAGTATGTCTCTGTCCTCTCAATAACTCACATATAAAATTTTTACATTTAGCAGCACGTAATTTTCACTAGAGAAGAAATAGATGAAGGTGCAAGATATTGTTGGGTCTTTTTTAAGATGATCCTAGGTGCAGAGAATCTGCAAAGTCCTTTGTCTGAACACAGTGAATTTTAAGCAATCATGGGTAATTTATTTGATTATGGCTTTACTGTCAGACAGGACTTTCTTGAGCAGCTCTTTTCTTTTAGTCATTACCTGTTTCAAGCAGCCATTGAGTCTACCAGTTGTGGGTAAACAGTCCTACAGTCCCTGGTTTTGTTATTTCCTTTCCTTATAAAGATAAATACAGTTACTATTCTAATTTGTTCAATCTTTTTGATTATTAATTGGAGATGTGAAAAAAAAATCTCTTTACCTCTGTGGTCAGAGCTGTTGTTTGGCCAGAGGTTCCTATAGTCTTGGCTAGTTGTTTCCATAAAGCCATGGCTTTAGACTTTTTTTAAATGAAGGACCCCTACTCACTGCCTTCTGCAAATTGTTCCTCTTTTAAAAATCCTGTAGTAACAATAGTTAAACCGCACTACTACATCCTTGCATAGTAGAAATAGAAATTCATACCTGGAAATGTGATGTACATAACATTCACATTGGGGTAGACCTCTCAGACTGTATGTCACATAGTAATTATAACAGCCATTATCATCCAAAAGGAAAAACTATGCAAGTGTGAAAATCAGAGATGAAATCCAAGTGCATTCCTACAAAGCAATATATGGATCAGCGAGCAAGTCTTGGGGCAAGACAGGGCATGAAAATCAGCCACAGCACTGAGCAGTCAGCATCGTACATAGTACTTGATTGCCGACTGTTAAACAAAAGTAAGCTGTGAGCTTCATAAAAAGAAACACCCAGATAAAAGGCTGAACCAAGGCACTCTAAAATCCAACACCTTTTCTAAGGTTGGGACACTAACAAATCTCTCTGTTGATTTCCTTCAACTCTAATTTGGATTAATCAGCACAGACTGGAAAAGAAGGAAGAATCAATTCTCTTCCTTGATGTTCATGTTTGCTTTTATTTATTAATGTTCTTAGACACTGCCAGTGTCGCTAAACTGGCAGAGGGATTTGCATCAGAACAAATCTCTGCTGGCTTTTTAACCCAAGAATTGTAAGAGATTGCTTCTTTCCCATTTAAGTATGTATTTACCCAGAGTGAGTTAACACTGCAAAACCAGAAAACTTTCTACCAAACAGGCATTTCTGATTTAAAATATACAGGGACGTTCCCCCTTCTCCCCCTACTCACCTCAGTGGGACTTACTGACTGAATAATTAAAGACAAAGTTATCTTTGGTTGAAGAATTAAGTCTGCTTTTGAAGCAGTGAGATAATGAGTACCCAAGAACTCGGAGAACAGAGTTGCTTACAGCATGATCCCAGTCACTTTGGGGGTAAATCTCAGAGACACAGAAGCTCTCTCAACCAAAGCCAGCCCCAGAATCCAAAATCCCAGCAAAACACAGATGACAGGGCAGAATACAGAAAAGTAAGAGTACTTGTATTATAAGATTTACTTCAATCCATATCATAAAATTAGGTCAGATGACTACCTAGGCAGATAAGAATGAAATTAAGAACAATAAATGCAACAAATAAGAAAGAAAGGAATCAGTAAAAGATAAGGTGAAAGAGGAAGGCAAAAATATTGTACAGGGCCTAAGCAGCAAAACATGCACAGAGCTTTTGGAAGTTTAATATGCAATAGTATATGTGTGAGCCTAAATCTCAAGGAAAGGATCCTAGAGGGTGATAGAGATGGTTTTTATGTGACAAATATAATGTATTTATTTTTTTTCATGTTCACATTAATAACACTTTGATGCCATCTATACCAGTTTCAGACTAGGAATACCGTATTCCCTTCCACTACACCAAGTAATTCATGGATTGTGTTTTGCCCAGCAAGCTGAGATGATGTATTCTAATGTCCCACTTGCTGAGCCAAGGTTAGGGCACATGAGTCCTGCAAGGGATCATCCTGCCTGTGTGCATGAAAGGTATGTATTTTACCAGAACCCCAGACTTTATTCCTTTGTACACATTCTTTTATCTTTCCTAAAATTTCAAATTCTAGGAAAGTTTTTCAAAAGATGGAGATAGCAGAGGGTGGGCAAACATTCATGAGAGAGGAGAAAAGTTATTTACAGTGAAGCTGAACTCTGTCAGATTAGTGACTATTCTAATAAATGTTTGACTTTTCTCACACACTTTCTGGAGAGAGATTCAGGCTTAAGAAATAAAGTCTCTAAATTAAGGAGCTTAATAATTTCTGCATTTAAGATGACTCGGTGGCTTGTGGGAGCGCTTAAGGTTTATGCTAGAAATTCCCTTGCATCCTAGGGATCAAGAGTAGAAGCTGATAAGATAACTTGAGGCACGGGAGCAGCATGTCTCACTCCACTGGCTCTGTCTTCAAAGAACATCAGTATCTGGCATGAGGATGGGTCTAGCTCTCTTTCAAAAGCATAAAAGAAAACAGACAGCTACGCTATACTGCCTATAGTTACTAGCACACACACTCCCCTAAGCACAGGAACTCATTTTCATTGCTTCAGTGGCCTTTTTCAGGTTTCTTCACCATGGTAGACTCATTGTCAGAAAAAGGAAAAGGAAAAAAACTTTGTCTTAACTAGTATCGATCATCAAATAACAACATACCTGTGATGGAATCACAGACCCTACACTGAAAACTGGAAAAGCCCCAGAGGCTTGCTAGAGGGGATATAAGTACATGTTTTGTCTTCCTGGCCTTCTATGCTCATTCCTGACAGGCAGAGGGAAGTGACCAGGAGGCAGTAATCGGCTTCAAGGCAGCTTCACTGAATAAGGAAGTGGAATTGTGCTTTTGCTGTGCAAACTCAAACCTAAGAACCAGCCCAATTGAAAAGACCTTTTCTGAGGGCACAATGCAACTGTTCTGTGACTATATCTTAGTATGATACTTTTTCATTTACATAATATAACCACATTGACTAGTATTTTTCTTGTCACCCGTTATAACTCCTAAATCCTTTCTAAAAGGGCAAACAAACAAGAAACTCCCACAGCAGTATCCCTTCTGTTGTAGGATTTTTTTCTGAAGATGGAACGAAGAGAAGGGGCAGGAGATTTCCAAGGCTTCTTGCACCTGTTAGGCCACCCTGCATTGCACCTGTGAAGTTGCTCTTCACACAGCCTCTCTGCACACATGTGGAAGCAATATGGTAAGTGCAAAGTGGCAATGTGTATTGTACAGCTCAGTTACTTAGATGCCGCATTTAACTGGAGACACTTACTCCCATCAATTAAGGGTTAGCTAGTGTGACTGAACACGACAAAATATTCTCTGTGAACGTTTGTTTCAATTCCTAGTGAAATTTGCCTGCAATCACATTTCTTCTGCCTAAACTTCTCACAAATAGGAGATTCATTAGTTTTATGCTAGGCCAGGAATATGCACTGAAAATGGAACTACTCAAAACAATTTCCAGTTCAACATTTAAAAAAATAAAAAGGAAAGGGGGGGTGGAAGTTTGATCTGTGTTCTCAGATATGAAAAGAAAAAGAGTGAGAAATAAAAATTGAAAGTGATTTTCAAATTTGTAACTTTGGCAATCACAAGTCTCTAAAAGGCAGAGACCATGAGGGAGTAACACTGTCATATGTGCACCACTGAAGTAGGGCCATAATTACAGATATTTAACAAATGGACCCCAAAAGGTGTATGAGGCTTGAAGTTCTAAGTTAAACCGCAGGCAAGCCAAAAAGGAAGAAGAGAAATTATGTTCCCTATTGTCTTCCATCCTCTTCTGTCTTAAGACTGTAAGTGCTTCTAGATATAACTGTGCATATGCACATTTCCAGATAAAAGCAGCAGAGGCAGGCAAAAAATATAGTGTGGATGAAAAGAGTTGATCAAAATGATTGAGCAAATACAATTACAAGCATATTTTTATCTTCAAATTACTCATAAAATGTCTGGGAAGGAGCTCCAAGTTCTCTTCAGAGGGTTTTGTAACCAAAACTTACTTTAAGGGTTGGGAATATGTGTCAAGAGGAAGCTATGAAGGAGGAGCATGGCAGCAGCCCAAGGGTTAAGACAGCTGCAAAAAAATATCCAGGAAGATGGTAACACAGCAAACACCTACTCAGCAGAGTGTTTAATGCCAAAGATCAAGTTATGGCATGTACTTGGTAATATTGCTGAGGTCAAGAGGCTACAAACCCTTTTATGATGGTTATCTCTATCTCTCAGCTTTCTATATTTTGACTTTACACTCCATTTTTCTTTCACCAGCCCTGGTAAGTGCCTAGTTGATGGCTATTCTGCTTAGCCTTTAAGAAAGAAGGGTAAGCCCCGGCCAGCATTTCTGTGGTTTCTGTTTCCTGTGTCAGCAAATAACTCTGAGTAACAAATGCATTCCGGAAAATTAGGGTCTGTTCATGGACAATTTGCAAACATAAGAAGACTCAAAAATTCAATTAATAACTGACTGGTTATGAATTATTATCTCCACCTCTTCTGTTTGCTGCTCAGCAACTGTGTGTGGCCAGTCAGGCCAACACACACCCCCAAAAACATGAGACAAACCACTTCTGACCTTGTTCTTCCTGTGACCTTATAGCACTGACTTGCAGAAAAAATATGTGTATACAAATATCTTGGCATAACTTCAAGAGTGGTTCACTAAGTAGTTCACAACTTCTGACCATCTGGCTGTTACATCTAAGAGGGATCTATTAATGCTAGAGCTAGAGGAGTACCAAGCTGCAGCAAAAACTGCATGACCAAAGCACACGCAGGCCATCCTTAAAACCCTGATAGAAATCATTGCAATTGTTTTATCCACCCATTTATTCAAGTAATGTCACATTATTTCTTGTGCCATCACATCCAGAAGCACTTCCCGAGAAGGAGCTCTGTGGTTTGATAGTACAGTAATAGGCAGCCTCTAACAGCTTTAAATCTGAGTTTATATCTCCATGATATGCTGGAAAAGACAAATTTTGGTGTGTTCTCTTGCTCCTTCCTGCCCTTTGAAATGATCAAAAGCAATGGAATAGATAGACATAGCTGCTCTTAACACAGCGACAAGCCTCAGTTAGAGGCAACATAAATTAAATGGGGTTCTGGATTGTAGGATGGTTTTATACTGCCCTTGCTTAGTCAGCGAGGTTCGTCTCCATGAGAAAGGCAGCCTCAAAGAACATGGTGCTGGTTATACACTCTTTTGGTCAGGTAAACCCAGAACTGAAAGGCATCTTTCAGGAGTTGGCTTCATGATCAAAAACTCTATCATCTCCAAACTTGAAAATTTGTCAACAGGTCATTCCGATTGCATCATCTCCTTACGCCTTCCACTACCCAACAAGCAACATGTTTCACTTTTCAGTATATATGCCTCAACTCTCCAAGCTGACCCTGCCAATAAAGATAAATTTTACACCGACCTGCT
>VZRE01006994.1:3282-19670 GCA_013396775.1 Cephalopterus ornatus | reverse complement strand
TGATTGTGTATATCTGTTTTGGTTTTTTTGCCTCTCCCTTTTGCCTTCGGGGCAAGGGGAGGGGTTCGGGGGCCCTTCTTNTTCGGGGTCCCTTCTTCTGTGTACATAGTATTCTAATTGTATATAAGTGTAAATACATGTGTATATTTTTGTACAGCTTTGGTCTGGTCATTTCGGTGTTTCAGTAGCTTTTCCCTTTCCCTTTCCCTTGTGTTCACAGAGGGGGTGGGGGGAGGAGAGGCTGCAAACTGTAAGGTTTGAGCATTCGGCGGGAAAGCCGGATCCAAACCGTTACACTTGCACAGTGGAATTTTGTCTGGTGTGCTAATTTCAAACCTTTACCTTCATTTAGGTCTGGAATTAATGCTTTCCTTTCTCAGCTTTCCACCATGGGAATCGTGGAATCCAGATAGGTTACTCAGATCTGCCTTACCAGGCCTGGTTCCTGTTGTTGCCATCTGCTCTTATCACAAGTTCCTGTTGTGGTGGCTTATTTTATGTGAATTTCCTACTTTGACAGTGTTTTGAGACAATTAACTGCATTCATTAAATCTAATGTAAGTCCACACCAAAAAACAAAGTAGTATTTTACAAAATATAACTTTAAATATACAATCACTGTGTGTGATGCGGACTTTGAATCATTAACAATTATTTTGCTGTAACTTACAGAGCTGCTATTTGCAGTAGCACACTCATTACAAAGATGATGCCATGCATTTATGGGTGAATCCTTTTTTTACTGGTTGCCTGAAGATCTATTTTTTTGATATGTTTTGTAAATTAGACTTCCTAGAATGAAAGCTCAGTTTAGGCCAAACAATTTCAAAGACAGTCTTGATTAAAGCAGTATAATAGACATAATCTGTAAGCAATATTATAGGTGTCCTAGTAGTTTTAGGGGGCACAGATGTGTTGTTCTGCATCCCCCTGGAGAATTTGAAACATCAAGCTTTTGGATTTGGTCTGTAAGAAACTTTACCCATTCACTCCATTTGGACTGTGCCTGAGGGTGGGCAGCTGAGATTTGGGCACTAGAGTGCATGGACTTAAGTGTAATGCAGGCATTCTGCACACACAAATGCAGGATCGTTCCTGTGTAGGGAACTGATGCAAATAGTGTTCCAGGATGTAGATTGTCTCCATAGAACTGCTATTCCAAAAATTTCTTCACCACAAAAGAGGAAATAATTTATGCACATTTTAATGACAAGAGGGGTATACTACTTTTCTACATAATGACTTAAAACTCTATGTTGAAAATGCCTTACGTTCCTAGAAGAAAAGAAATTCTATCCCCATGACCTTGTGCTTACCATGTACTTAAAAAATTAATCAACAAATGAACTTAGTGTGGATTTCTGTAGGGAAATGAGATATTTGCTTAATAAATAAGGAAGATAAACCCCATTACACATAAATAACTAGTTTACATATTTTTAATTTTTATTTTTTTGATTACAATTATTTCTTGACTCAGACTCAGGATTTTAGTGATTTGGATGTTTGGTGTTCTGGCAGCAGAGTTCTATATTTGTCAGTCCCGCGTGGCCTAACATTCAGTCCCTGAGGAAGAGGAATTCTGAAGCTGAGCCTGGAAGATTACTGTACACATTAATAAGACTTGGTACATATTTTTTTTTCTAATGTAGAACACTTAGAAGCTTTTTTGCATTAGTCTTGCCCTTTTAATTTTGGCACTCTTTTGGCTTTTCTTTGTCTGTTTATATATAGTAATAAGATTTAACTCTATTTCTTTTTCCTGAGTGCATCAAGTCATAGTACCAGGTTTTCTCCTTACCTACCAGATGTGAGAGAGAAAATTGACTGTGTCCAAGTCTTTATGTAGTCAATGACCAGTAACTTAGTGCTGATCTTTGTATTCCAGGACTCTGTTTTTTCCACTTGACCACACTGTTTATGGATCCAGAGATATATAGGAGAGGTTTTAAGAGCTTTAGAGCCAGTTGATACTTAATCTTCTCAGCAGAAACTGGACTGTCAGCTGGAGACAATAGCCCTGAGGATTCTATGAAGGATTCACTCAGAGTTCTCAACAGCTTTAACTAGATTTTTTGTGCCCTGTGCCAGCTGATGCTGCTTTCATCCATTGACTTCAGTTCCCCTCCATACAGATAATTTACTTCAGTTTCATCCTTCATCATTTATTCTCCTCCCTCCTCAGCCCCTTCTTTTCTTCCTGAAATGGAATGATGCAAAAATAAACGCATAAATGTTTTAATATGGTATTATCATGATTATTTTGCTATATGCTGGAGTCCCATTGTGAGCTCTGTTTTTTTGTTAGCCCCATATACGTGGTTTTGATTGTGAAATTTCCAAGTGCTGCAGGAACAGTCTTTTAGTTGGTATTTGTACTGCATCATTTTATGGGTATCCTGTACATCAAATCCTAAATAATTTAGTGATGTAGATATTATGTGCAAATCTTTTATTATTAGACCTTGGAAAGATAGCAATACTTCCAGTTTAAGTGGGCTCATTATACTATAATAAAAGGATATATTATGAGGTCAAGGATTAAATGTAGTAGGGATATCGCCATAATTTCTGTGTCAAAATCTTTGGTAGCAGAAGCATGTTATCACAATGTTTGTTTATCAGCCAGGAGGAAAAAATATGCTTCAAAATAAGGAACACTACCTAAGAACACTACCAGTTGTAGCTAGAATACTTGGAAAGAAATTGTTGCTATAGACAGAATTTTAATATGCTTTCTCAAAATTGCTTCTTAATGATGACTTCCTTTAGAGGGTTTCAGCTGAACTTCAAGCATCTTTTTCAGCAATAATGGTAGAAGATATTTAATTATTGTAAAAAATATTTAATTATTTTTATGTCTGAGTTTCTGCAGATTTGAAATTAACATGTTAAACCCTCAAACTTTATCTAACTTTAGCTTCAGTTCCCCCACCTGTTGTCTATATGCCTCAAACACATGGATCTGTTGACCTGAGTAGTATGCTGGTTATTAATAGGACATTGTTTCTTGAAGGTATAACACTTTTTAAACAAAAGATAAAATATATTTCTTAAAAAAAAAGTCAGATTTAAAAGGGTAACCTGAATAATCTTATATGGATAAAATCTGTCAAAATTTTGAGCAAATTTAGGTAAACTTCTTCTAGATAGATGTGTTCCTACTTACACATTACTCTGAGTGTAAAGTCATGAACGTTCCGTCTTCAGATAAAATCTCTCATCCGTGATTGACTTTTCATTTAATTCACTGATATGCTCCTACATTGAGATAAAAGAGTGAAGTACAGAGTGTCAATCAGAAACAGAAAAGTGTTCCACTACAGTAATTTGGGAGCAGATCCTTTTTTAGCTAAATCCAGTGACATCAGTGTTAGCAAGGTAGCAATGAGTTAAATCCTTTTCATTTCAGTTGAATATTGCCTTGTATATAAAATCTGAAAAAATGGTGTTCATACATATAAATCAAACTCAGTCTTCAAGATCTGCTTAATAAATTCAAAACTGTTTTTAAAATTGCTTGTAAAAAATAAGTAGGGAAAGAATTTAGTGGTGCTTAATCTGGAAAAAAAAAATGTTTATGAATGCTTTCCGTCTAGAAACAGACACCGTGAATGCTACTCCACCAGAGAGAGTGCATGAATCTGTTGAAGTGAAACAAGCGTCTGCAAAACCCACACATTTAGTCTTCCGCTTCTTTCAGAAAAACATCATATGCTTCAGATGTTCCTCCAGTTATAGTTTGTCTTTATAGATGACTACTTTAGATATTTTGGGGGAATAAGATGCGTTTGGAAACCGCTAGTGTGATATGATATGTTCCCTGGGCTCACCTTCTTTGTGTTTGCTTTCATTTTTATTTTTATTCCTGCAGGCCAGCTGGGGATGAGAAGCAGGCTGGAAGAGTATCTGTAGCAGAACTGCTGGAGCTGAGGCTTAACGGAAAACTTTCCATTGCTTCAAAACTTAAAAGCAGATCTCAAGAACAGGGAGTCTGAATACAAAAATGCAAAGAGTGTATAAACTCTTATTAACACTTTCAAATACTTCTCCTAGTGTTACCCTCTAGGTAAGTAATTGCAGTTTATTAGAGGGAACTGATTTACTTATTTGTATCAGGAGATAGAGTGGGATCAACGCAGCAAAGTATAATTTCTTGAAGGTTAACCTATCTATCAATTATTTAAGAGGGTTTTTTTCTCCACAGTAGTTCTGTTGCATAAGGCAATATAGGCCTTATTTTTTCTATGTCAGAGCAACTGAGACAGAGAGGCATGCTTAGGGATACGTAGGAAGTTTGTGAATAGCAGTCCCAGGTTTTCAAACTCAGTTCAGTATGTTAACCATTAAACCGACTCACTCTCTTCCCCACTGATACATTTTTGGAATGCATTTTATCAGTCAATGATCACATTCCGACTTAACAATAGAGAGCATATTAGATGAAAACTACTGGTATTTAATTTCACATCAGTAAGTGGCATTACAGGAAAGAATCTCCTTTCGAAAGATAAAGCTTGCTTATATCTACTCCTACTTTAGCAGATAGTTGACATCACTTTTGCTTGCTTTTTCAAATAATTATGTAGGTAGGTAATCGCTGTATAAATCAAAGAACAAACTAAACTGAAAGAAGATCTAAGGGATCCACATGTACTTACTTCAGTAAATCATCATTATGTGCTCTTTAGAAAACCCCATCTGCTGTAAGGTTGCTAGTGTCAGCAAGTTTTATTACAAATACTACTTTTATAAAACACCTAATCCACTAGCTTCAGTATTAGTTCAAGGAATTATGGTATAGATGTGTATATTATGCACGTTATACAACTCAGAATATATTTGTCAGGGCAGTAATACTATATTTGAATTCATCTTAACACAGAGCAGGCAGAACAATAATGTAAGCATCTATCTTCTGGTTCACAGGGCTGAACTGAGAATACAGGTGATACATAGCAGTTTACCAGGCATATAATTTCTGGGTGAATAAAATAATACCTGTAAAAATTCAATCTCTGTTAAAAAGAAAAAAAAGAAAAATAAAAAGAAGAACTTTAATCATCCAGGAAATATCTGCTCAGTTATAGCTTTGTGGGTAAAGGGAGTATAATAGACATTATGATCTTAAACATAAAGGAGACCGAAGACACATATCACCTTTCTAGTAAAACCCACTCAGTTAAATAGTTTCTATGAGGTCCTTCCATTTAGTTTGAATGTTTTATTTGATAGGAAAAAGCATCTGATATACAGTTAACGCCCAAGTAATCATGAGGTAGAGACGTTACTATCTCACTAAATTCCTCTGGCCAGGACAGGTGGATTTAAGTTTAAACTGCATTATTAGTTTAGCCAAATTTTGGAATTGGAGTGTGTATTGGAAATTTTTATTTCACATTCACTATTAAGACACTGATGCTGACAATCAGCCTTTACAAAGTCTTGCTTAATACCTATTTCTTATCTTTTTATCCATGCCTAAATCTTTTCTCTTGGGAAAATTCCATTTCCAGTGCAGTTTCCCAAACTTTACATTGTAGCCTCATGCATTCTGTTCGGACATAGTTCTCGTTTTAGACGAATAAATCAATTTTATATTTTACTTTATAGATACTTCAATATTGTTTTGAGGTTATATGCCCAATAGTATTACTAGAAAAGAGGGTAGTTCTTTACATGTGTTAGGATCCATCAACTGCACCATATGTTATGCTGTGGAAAACTGAAAGAATGGTTAAATTTTTTTATGTTTAATATAAGTTTCAGATAATAGAATAGTAATAAATGCACAACATTTTCAGTCCTCTATGTAGGTTTGAATTTTGGAGCAATGTGTACCTAACTTTTGCCATTATTGTACATTTATGGTATGCCTGTTTGTATAGGGCTTGCAATTAAAAAAAAAGTATTGATTATGTGTGGCAGCCTGTAAAAATTTGGTGAAATGTCAATGCCCCATTGGTCCCAAAAGTTTAGAGCTACCAACTGAGAAAATAGCTGATCCTCACTTGGTTGTGTTGACAATGTTCCATTAAAGAAATTTCTTCAACGGGAACTGGATGGCATTAACACACGACCATACTAAACTCTGTATCATTACAAGCCAACAGTTCTGGGAGGAATAATATTACAGTTACCTAAAATACAGTGAATGTCTTTCCTGCTAGGTGTTACACTTAGCTTACCACTAATGTGAGAAGCATCGTGCTTATATTAAACATTATTCTTATACTATTTCTGCCCTCTCTATTAAAACCTAGAACTTTGTAGGCATTAGGGAGTTTTCTATCTATATGATTTTCCATATCTATTGAATAAATTAGAGATCCAAATGCAAAATTTAGAGCTCATAAACATTAGATGGATTTATGAGTGACAATCCCTGGAGGGCTTTAGGTCCATAAACTAATGAGACATACATATAGTGGAGTAGGGAAGGGTATTTTTATCTGTGATTTACAAACTAGTTCCAGACTTGTTCAGGTCATTAATGGAAAACTTTATCCATTTTCCTAACATCAGCATTAAAAAATTTTGTAAGATAATTAGCATCTTTACAAATGAATTCATTATGAATTGGAGCTGTAAGGGAAAAGTGATTTGGCATCATCTTTTAAAACTTTTACATGAGTAAAATGGGTGTAGCTTTCCACTAATTATGATATGAAGACTTAGAATGGAAAGGGAATTGTACCTTCAAGTATAAGACGACGTGTGACATATGGCAACCCTGTTAGTGAAGGGAGAGGCATGTCACAAAAGCAATAATGATTTTGCTCTACGTCATGCCACAAGGTAGCAGTGTTGTGGTACAATCTTGATCATTTTCTGATGCAAGTCACTGAGCATGGGATCAGTTCTGCTTCTGTCAAAATCAACAGAAGTTTTGCTGTTGACTTCTGAGGACTGTTTCCAACACAACCAGTGTTTCAATAGTTTATGTGCAATAAACTTCAATAGTTTATGTGCAATGTACTGATAAATATCACAATCCCTACTACATAATATTTCATTATTGATTAGACTTCTAATCAGTGAAAAAAAGTATAATTTGATTTTGTATTTCTTTGTTCTTGCTTTGTTCTGGTATCTGTGAAAGTGAAAATTACTACAACAAAAAGTGGGAATGTGAAAAAAAATGACTAATAGAGTAATTAAGGTGGCTTTTTATTCCATCAGTAGGAATTTGAGAATATTGTTCAGAAAGCAATATTCAATATATGCTTTTTTATTAGCAATTTTTCTATTCTTGAAGGCATATGTAATCAGGTATGAAGTTTTTTTTTTTTAATTCTGAAGATCAAATGTTGTGGAAGGTCAGTGGTTGTCTGGTGAAAATTAAACATTAGTTCTAATTTTTTTTTTTTTAATGGTTTGGGCTGAAAGGGGACCTTGAAGATCATCTAGTAATCCCCCTGCCATGGACAGGGACACCTTCCACTAGCCCAGGTTGCTCAGAGCCCCATCCAATCTGGCCTTGAACACCTCCTCCCCCTCCTTCTGCACTGACCTTGGTATCTGCACATTGGTGGTGTTGCTGGCACATATTCTCACTCTTCTCTCTGGCTGCTGTTCTGCTGCAGTTTTCTTTTTCCCTTTTCTTAAAAGAGATGTGCTGCCAGTGTTGCCAATGGAATTAGCCTTGGCTGGTTTCACGTCTTATTGCATGGCACATGTGGAATGGAACCAAACACAGGATCAACCAAAAAAGATACTCTTGGCACTGCATAACTATTGTGACTTGACTCTGCAGAGTTTCTGTTTATTTTATCACAATTGTTTCTTTCTGGATGTAACAACATATATGTTTGGTGAGAGATAATTGGATCCTCTGTGTTCATAACTGCAAGATTTCATTAAAGAGTAGAATGACTTACAGAGCCACCCTAATAACTTGACAGTATAGACCAATTCAGAGACAGACAGATGACTCAAAGAAAAAAATCCAGAATTTTATCAGAAAAAATTCCTGATTTTAAGTTTATTCTAATTATCCTAATCTCCTTTGAACAGCAGTGATCTCAGTTTTTTATGTATTTTGGCTAGTTCAGGTAACAAACACAAATCAGTTTCTTTTCTTTTTTTCTAGACGGAATGATGTCGTTTTGTAAAGTGGAAGAGAGAAATTAAAAGGTACCATTTTTAATAAATACTAGAGTGGGATTAGCTTCCTTTTTTTCTTAGTCACACAGTCTATAATAAAAGGATTCTATCTCATTTTTATTTTAATAATTATTTTTTATGTGTGTATACATAAATTTACAAAGAAATATGTCACAACTAAACACATGCGCACTGTGCCGATTTTTAAACAGTAATTATCATACTCTGAGTTTTTCACCAGTGTAGCCCAGTGCATTTAACTCACTCATGAGTGTGCATTTAACTCACAATTCAGAAAGAGCATGTGAAGAGTGTTGCTTGTTAGGAATCTTAAAAACAATCATACAGTGGCCTTGTGTTTTTTAATATACGTATATAGCATTTATTGAAGACCGTCTATCAAATCTTGCTTGAAAAATAGTGAACTGTGAGTTGCTGCTTTTTTACCTCCTCAGTTTTGTCACAATTTCAATTATAAAGTCACCCTAGAATCCCTGTCTGTAAATATTTCCTATTTACACCTGTGCAAGTCACTTTTCTTCAGTGAGCTTCCATAAATAAAATGGAGCGTCACCTGTAGCCAATCAATAGAGCAGAACTGTGGGACTCCAAAGACAAAATTGGTTAACCTATCAGTTAGGGGAGTAGAACTGTAGTCTGATACAGATTATTTCACTATTTCAGGCACACTGAATATGCAGATCTCATTGCTAGTTGGGTGGGGGATCTTCAAGACAACTGCTGCAGCTGAAGAAAATAGTACTGACTTGGTAGATGCAAATCATTCTTGAAAGTACTGTAAACTAAGTCCCTTGATAGACTAACGTGCAAAGACTTATTAAAAGCTTTAGATTAGTATGAAATCCAAAACAGAACTCCTGACACTTACAGGCATCAGACTCCCCTGAAATGTGGGTTGGTTTGCTTAACACTGTATTTGAAGGGTGGCTGCATCTTGACAAAAAAAGATATGTGTGTTTGTGTGTGTGTGTGAAGTCGCTAATAGAAACCTGTTCTCTGTTTACTGTGTTATTATCACTGTGAACAGCAGAAACATAATCAGAAAAATATTCTACAGTGCATAAAAAGTGTTTGTTGGGATATGTGTAAGGGACAGGCAGGTCTCTTTTTCACAGGGAACCTCTAGGTATGGTATGGAGCAGGAAGGGAGGAGAAGTATTTGCCTGGGAATCTGGTAAGTTCTTTTCAATTACTAGTCTCCATTTATTTAATCTTCTGGGGAAGTCAGTTCTTTAGAAGATGAGAAACCCACCTCTGACAGAGCTTTTCATTGTTCCCCTGTGAGAAAAGTCAACTTTTGTTTCCCAATTTTTACTGTATTCATGACTAGTAGGAGCCTGAAGTCTCTGCTTACCAGAGACAATGTATTTCTAGCTGTAGAGAGAAAGAGAGACCCTTGCTCTGGATGATCTTCGAACTCTGGACTCACCTTTTTCTTGTCTTCTTTCCCACTCTTCTATTACTTAACTATTCAACACCAAGTAGCAATTCACTTTTACTGAGAAGCTGATTTAATCCCCTCTTTCATTCAGCGTGCCAATCTTGCCTCCCGCTCACTGCCTAGTAGCCCTATGGCCTTAATTTGACATTGATTGTATGTAATCTCCTCAAACCTCAAGCCTTGCCTTCTGCACTGGAAGGAAGCCGGTGTTCCACAAAACTCAATGCACCTTCCTGCTCAGCGCCATTACTCTTCCTTTGAGAAACCTGGTGATACTAGTTAGAGAAAAGCCCATACTGTTGCTGGTCTGGGTATGAAGGATCATAGGCTGCAGGGAAAGGAAAAGAAGCAGGAATAATATACTATTATGCAAAGACAAAACTCATTTGAACCTATCCAAGACTTGTAGAGTTCACATGGGATGTAAAGGGCACAGGGAGAGAGAGAGACATCCTTCTATTTTATTTTTGTAAAGATAACTTTAGTTTCTTAAAACCTCTTTTTTCCACTGTGAACAGAAACACGTAGTTTGTGCTGCATGAAGCATATACCCTGCACGACCAGAAATCTTTTGGCACGAGAAAGTTGCATAGGAAGCTTTGCTGCATAATGTAACTAGCAGTTTTAATAGTACTAAGTATGCTTAATTGACAAAACCTCAACTTCAATAATAAAATTCTAAGTATTTAAAATAGGACCTTGCAATTTAAGTAATATTACCTTTTATCTTAGTCATCAAAAATACATAAAATACTTCTACATCCTGCATTCTAGAAATGTGATTAGTTTTTATGAACCTAGTTTTACGTCTCCAACTGACTGGGGTTTTAAATCATAAGTCTTGCAGTTAGTTTTGCCACTTTTGAAAACTTAAGTTACTTTTTTCAGAAGTAAATTTTTGTCCTAGTATGTCAAAACTTTTCCGTGCATTTGTGTTATTCCATAAAGACAGTGGAAAAGAAATAAAAGAATTCTTATTATAATAGTTAATGTTCTGGTATACATTTGAATATTTTAGTTTAAACTTTTGATTTGGGGAACATCACTTGATACTTTTTCATTGGTTGATATTGGTAAGAAAATTTGTAAGACCTGAAATAGTTCTGAAGGTAAAAAATTGCTTTCTGGAGATATCTTAATTCTCAGCAGCCATTCTGTCAATTTTGTGAAGTGTATAAGAAATATAAAGGTATTAATTAATTTCTGTCTTCCTCTAAAAATGTCTAAACCCACGTATGAAATATCTACAAGTCCTTTTACAGTTAATATCTAACCCTGGAGATGCCATAAGCCCATTATTGTGTATTTTTTTAATGATAAAATTGCCTTACAAATGAAGTTTTGTCCCTATGCATGCCTATGACTACATAAGCCTCAAACATTGTCAAGACTTCATTAAAATACATTTTACTAGGAATATAATAAGTAGAAGTAGAGCTTTGGGCTTCCTGCCTGCAAACTCCAAGAGGTATTTTAAAGAATATCTAATAGACTAATCCCAAGACACAGAAGAAATTCCTTCCCATTTTAGCTAAAGGTAGTTAGATAATTCACTCGCAGTCTCTTATACCTGCCTAAAGGGTTCTGAATTTACCAGTCCTATCTTGTGTACCAAGTCTAACTCGTACAATAATGAAGTTGTAGGACTCCCTTAACCTTGCTCACTGAAACCATTTTACTTTACAGAGGATAATTAAAGATTTACTGGGATACAGAAGAGAAGGGGGGAAATGGTGAATTTGCTTGCTAGCCAGTGGGAAGTGCAGTTGCATAGCAAGGGAACCTAAGTTTATTCCTTCTGCAGTTGAAGTTTGTAGATTTTAGGTTAAGTGTTAGCCCAGGCTGGAAGGGTTGCTGCAAGCTGAGTGTAAAAAGGTCAGTCTTGTTAGGTAGCACCGTACCCCCACCCCAGTTTAAGCCATAACCATAAGAGGGGGCTGTGGTGGCTGTATCCAGCTTGACTTTGTGGGGCAGATGGCAATATGGTAGCCAAGAGCTGTCTGGAATAGTGACCCAGATGTCTTGCTGTATTCAAATATGACTGTAAGTCAGTCATCTTACTCCATAAACAGTGGACAGCCCAAGGCTGGCTGAGCAATCTGGCATGGCAGTGGGCTGCACACCAGGATTTCCCCATGAACAGGGCTGCCTCTCAAGGTTACCCCGTGAGGGTGAGATCTCTTGCAACAGCAAATTCTTGGTGATTCATAGCATGTTAACTTTAAAATCTCAGCTAAGTAATATAAAGGATTGATTGTGCACATAAAATCCTTTAGATATAGACAGTTGACCAAGTCTGGGAGTGAGTCTGGATTCAGCTGTACCCAAACTCCCCTCTGAGAAGGGATTTAGTATGTAAGGAGGTCCTTTCTGAACCTCATGACTCAAATGGGAGGGTAGCCCTGACAGTTTTGTCTGACCCTGTTCCCTATGCAGTAAATAATCAAGTGTACCTTGCCATGGAATCTTGTTAAGCCACTGTTGCAGTTACTGTCTAACCTTGTTAACTCACTGTTTTATATCAATAAGGTATATTATTGCTTCACTCTTCCGAGTGAAGTGCATGACTCCATTTGTGACACATGCCCTCTTCTCCCCTCCATGTCAGCACCCAGACTGCATAGGAAGCGTTAACATCTGAAAAAGGGGAAGAAGCATTAGAAAGTTTTTGTACATGTTTTATCTGTATTATTATTGGTAATGAGACATATAATTTGAACAATTTGGATTATGAATGTAGATTGTTAAGATTTCAAGAAAGCTAACAATGAAATCTTTGTGTAGAAGGTGTGTTTCTTCAGGACAAATACATTGCATGCAGTATTGAGTCTGGTATCCTTGTCCTTGGAGACTGTTAAATTTGAATGCAGGATTTTTTACCTCAAGGATGGTATAAGTTGGAAGTGGAATAATTAATATATACAATGAAATAACACATTTACAATATACTTTATAAACTGAAAAGGCTGTGTTCGTATATATATTAGTTTATATCTGTTATTTTTAAAGGCTTGGTCTTTTGAAAGCTCAGGTCTGCTATAGCTGCTTCCCACTGGCTTATGCTCCCTCTTTCTTCTTAGGCCTGTGAAAGGTAAGGTTAGCCTCCCATCTTGAATACTGAAACTTGGTTGCATACCCTTGAATAAAACTTACTATAGAGACTTGCTCCATCCCTGAACCTCTCTGAGCACTAACCCTGCTCCTGAATGTAATATGGTACAATAAAAAGCATGATGAAACCAACTTAATGGATTAGATGGGAGCGTATTTCCACATAAATTTTGGAAAGTTGGTCTTTTAAGGATGATATAGCCTCTTACATCTCTTCCTGGAAGGCAGCATCCATTTCCACCAAAATATTTTCCTTTCCCAAGTTCAGAACTTTTCAAAATAAAGAGAAATTGGATAGTCCAGGTAACCAATGTTTGCTTACTCACTAAAATATATATATTTCCCATTGCTGAAGATAAGAAATGTAGCATTTTCTCTCTTGTAATCAGAAGCAATCTGGCTTCTCAGTTCAAACGTAGATCACACTAAAATATCACCTCATTATTATTTTCATAGCAATGTACCTGAAATTTGGGATAAAAAATCCGTACTGAGATCCTGGTTGGTACAGATTACAGATCCATAAACTGACCTTTTTTCCTATGCTTTTTAATATCAATTCATTCCAAACATATTAGCTGAAAAACCAGAAGGGTAAGCACAATAAAATCTGAACAGTGTAGTAAGCAAACTACCTAGCAGCTGATGACATGCTGGCAATAGAAAGTTTTTAGGAGGAGGTGAAAGGAGAAAAATGAGGTGACCTTTACAATGTTTTTTCAAAAATTAGCATCACTAACATAATTAACATGGACATTAATCCCACTTTAAATGCACTAGAATTACTATTAATACATTTTATTTTGGTAAATATATTTAAAAACTCACATTATACACCTGTGATTATGAGTAGAATTACCATCTATGGACTTTAATAGCATGATTATACTTTTTAGTTATTACTAGCAGTGTAATATTGTTAGGCAATGAAATAGTAATAGGCTTCAGGCAATGAATCTTACACCTTTAATTAGCTGTAGTGCAGAAAAAAAGAAGAGTCATAAAGTTTTGAGAGATCAAGTACTGAAATAAGTTAGTTAAAGTAGTCCTCATTCATGTTTGGAATACAGGATAAAACACTTAAGACAGATCCATGGAGTCTGGTATTTTATCTGCGATGCAATCTAGCATCATACCTTCTAAAAGGCAGAAGAATTCCTTAGTGAACAATTATGAAATAACTTGCCTTTTGGGAAGTTTCTTCCTTGTATCAGTTGATTTTCACTTGTTCAGTAAAATATTAAGCTTATGTCTCTTCAGAAAAAGTGATTAATCTTACCTAATGCAACTAAGGCTGTTATTATCTGTATAAGTGTCTAATCCTTTAAAAGCCTACACCTTTGACCTCAGTGTATCTAATTAAAGATATTATACAGATGGCATGAGAAGTGAAAGCCATAGGTCAGGCAAGGTTAACTGAAATGTGTAGAGTAAATGAGGAATATATAGATGCATAATATTGAAGTCCATAAATACAACACATAAAATTCCTCATTCTTAGAGCTGTAACTTTGTTGTCTTTTCTACTGATTGCTTAACTTAGTAATATTCCTTCTTCCTGCCCTCTTTGTTCTATTTCTTTTTTCCATTCTACAGGTATCGCTACAAAGAAAGACACATTCAGTTGTTCAATCCACTGCACAATCCTATCAATTTAAACTTCTTTTTTCTAACACCTGAAAAGAGGGCGCGTACAACAGATTTTAAAGAGTTTTGCAAGGTTTCAAGGCCAAGGCCAATTAAAGGCTTAAAGGAAGAAGCTAACACAAACAAGATTGTAAATTAAGATGATCTGAGTCTTTGGCAGACATGGGATCTGGAGAAAGAAGACAGAAGCCATAAGGCATTACTTTTCATCTCCTGACTCTGAAAATGGCAATGAGCCAAAGCTTGAGATATTCTAAACTGCTGTGATTTTAATAACTTTTCCATATAGCTGAAGGCCAAAGAGCTGGTCCAGAGATCGTGCCTGCTATCATGTCTGCTCATTTGTGTTTAAAATCTCAGTAGCATGATGGAATTGAGAATATGTGGTAGCTCAGGTCATAGTGTCCTATGCTTTTTGTAATAAGGGTTTTTTTAGCCTATATGTAGTATATAACTCATTAAGGGGGGGAAAAAGCACCCTGAAGCTGTCCAATGGGGTTATTTTCTAAGGCTTTTCTTAAAACTGAGGGGATGATGTTGCAGCAACACATTATATCTATGGCATCATACCAGAATGACATCCACAGAAGTACCAGGTGTCTATTGAAAGCCATTACTTACAGAATTATTTCAGTTAGCAATTATTTCAGTTGCATGGGAGTATATAGCCCTTTTAGGGATACAGATCTGTAAACATATAAAAAAGTGTTAAAATCCAGTGCTTCTCTGTGGAACCTACTTACTCTTGCTTCTTTCTTTATAGAAAGGTTTTATCTTTCCCACCTGGGATTAACAAGAGTTAATACTTAGAATTTAAATTTGTCCCTGCAAGATAATTAGTATAATCTGCTGTGTACAAACGCCCCACTGGCAAGTCTTTGATTTTACTCTTGTCCCATGGTATCAAATCAACAAGTTTGTCATTGTGCTTACCAAATGCACAGATGGACAAATATGGATTTTTCTTGTGGATTTTGTTGACTCTTAAATAATATCTCAGTGTTACTAAATGAAGAAACAGTAGTAACAGTGACTGTATCTCGAGCCTGAATATAGAGGAACTGGAGTGGAGACAGGAGCCTTTGTAGCCAGTCACATCTTAGAAGGACTCAGAGAACTGGGCTCTAGCTTTAGTTTTCAATTAACATAAGAGGAGGTGATTAGAATGTTAAACTGAAACAATAAGAATTTTTGTATTACAGGTCAATATGGGCAAAAGGGTCATTTGGACCCTCAGGTGGTGGAAGGGATCTCAAAGAGCTTAAGCCATCTCTTTGTCAATAACAGAGTTGCCTTTAGGACAAATATAAACTTCTAAAACAAAAAAAGAGATTTCTCTGGCCTTAAAACATAAGCAGTCATACATTCACTGGTTGTATTAAATTTTTAAATATTAGGATCTTTTTTCCACAAAACAGCTCTGAACAGAGTCAAAGAGTCCTTAACACTGTCATGTTTTTAAATTTGAAGTGTATCACAAAGAATTATACTGTTTAAAATCCCCATAATTAATTGAATCAGTGGAGAGTGAGCAAATAGAGATTTCTTATGTAAGACTGTTTTAAGGGCAACCAACTGCCACCATTGCCAACTTTGGTTGTTGCACAAGTAGTGGGAAAAATATGACTGTATTCTTTTTCAAATTACCTCCCTTACTTTGGTCCAGAGAACTGATTTAGAATGATTATTTTGTCCAATTTTTTTTTTTTTGAGAGGGAGAGAGATTCCTTGCTTAGAACACTGATGGGACATTATTGATAATTGTCTCAGAGAAATTGCCATGATTTAGGATGGTTTTTTTGCAATTCTTAATGCTGGATTAGGTGGATAGACTGAATCGTCTTCAAGAAGTCCTTGCACTTTTTTTGTAGAGTTTGATGACGTACAAGAATGTGTATATACATGTTGTCACAGCCCACGGGAAGGGAGAGGGTGTGCTCTCTGCCGGGTTTGGAAGCCGCAGTCCGCATCTCGCTCGCCTCTGCGCGCTGGGTCCCCGAAAACCGCTGTAAGCCGCGGGGGACCGATCCGCCCGCAAGATCGCGAGGGGCCGCCCCCCCGC
>VZRE01006993.1:388467-403786 GCA_013396775.1 Cephalopterus ornatus | reverse complement strand
TGTGCTCGCGGCCCCTCCCCGCAGCGTGCGCTCAGCGAATCTCCCCGGCACGATAATCGCCGTCCTCCATGTTTCCTTCCACAGGGCTCCCGCTTTTATCCCCGCGCCCTCTTTCTCTCCCGGGAGACCACGCCCGTGGCGTTTTAGGGTGACGCGGGGTTTTTCCCCGCAGAGCAGAATCCACCTCGGCCTCTCCCTGCCCCATAACCCACCCACCCCCAGTGTCCTTATCCAGCCGCAGCTCCAAAGCAAGCCAAAGGCCCGGGGCGTCCCCCCACCTCGGCACGTCCCTGCTGCTCACTTGCAGCGGTTGTTTCTGCGGAAATAAAGGAAATAAGGTGGAAAGCGGGCTGCCCCACGTTCCCTTGGGATCCAGGGAGCACGCGAACGCTGGGAACGGTCCCAGCGCCCGAGCCGGAGCAGAGGTCAGGAATCACCTGAGGTCGGGCTGTGGACTCGAGCCAACGTTTTGCACGGCATAAAGGGCGAGTGGAAAAGTCGGGGGGCCGCCGGGAGCAGGGAGCACGAAACTGGTGCCCTGGCAAAGCTCCTTGACGCGGGGAAAAGAAACATCCGTAGGCCGTGGAACGGCGCGAGAAGGCGTTCGCGGTGCTGGGTTTGCCTTTGGGCAGAAACACTGCTGGTAACCGCTTAAAAGTCCAGTGCACAGGGACACACACACGCTCACAAATCCCTCGGGCTTATCCCAACAACTGTTGGGATATATCCTCTGGGATACCTGAGGCTGAGGGGGTCTCAACACCTGTTTTTGGTGGCAGTTTGCAGTTCCGCGCCCCGCCCGCGGCGGATGAGCTGAACCGGAGTGCCGAGCAGGTCTGCGGCTCCTCTTCTTGCTGGAACCTCAGCTGGGACCTCGGGGTGGCGGTTTGGGGTTGGCCCCCGGGTGCAGAAGGTTAGAGAAGAGGAAAGGGAAAGGGGCTCCGTGTCACGGAGCGCCGTCGCTCTGCGGTGCCTTTGAAGGTAAGAGAAGTCAAGTGTGAACCATCACCTCGCACCTGACCAGGTAAAGGCACGCGGAGCACACCCCACCCTGTCCAGAGCACACCCTGCTCCCGGGTTACACCAGAGATGCTCCTCGGTGTAACTCACGCTGAACACACCGCACGCCCGAGTCCCGTGGGGACTATTATCCTTTGGAGGATAATAACACTATTATCCTTTGGAGGGTTGTTGTTTTTTTTTTATGTTTGTAAATCACGAGCAGAATTCCAGTAGGACCTAAGAACAGCGCTACCTGCACCTCGAAATTCCACAGTGACATTTAGATGTGCAGCCACACTTCATAGAGCAGAGTGATAGGAAGTGAAGGGAGCCCGGAACAGCAGTGAGTCAGTGCAGGGAGGAGGGCAAATGACTCATTATGTTAGAAACTAAAGGCTGTTAACAGACTGGACCAAAGTATCTCATTTACTGTGTACCAGAAAAATTAAGGCTTGGCAGGCTGGACGCTGTTACGTATTTTGTGTGGAGTTTCTTCAAATTATGGATTCCAGTTATTTTTGGACGTGAATTTAGTACATTAGGGATCAAGCACTGCTTCTCCTTTAAGAGTTTGAAACAGAATTGGGAGGAGAATAGAGATTATCAAAGACATTCCTCCTGTTCACAGCAGCAACACTTATTTATACAACACCTGCATCTGCACTCCCTGGTTAAAGTTTGAAAATCACACGTTTTCAAGGCCATCCCTTCCCTCTCCCACCACATTCTCCCCCTCCAGTGTGTCAGTACAAATGGAGCCGGGTTAAAAATAACCCCAAGATTCCTGATACTGTACAAAAGTACGCAACTGCTCAACCCCTCTGAAAATCCCTAATCAGGATTTTTAATGTCACCAGCTCCAGTGGGAGCCAGTGACGGCGTTTTCTCATGGATCAGGGGACAGCCAGGGCACACCTACGAGAGCACGGTGTTTTGTTTTAAACCCCAGTCTGGTTATGTCGCAATTTCTGCTCCCAGATTTCAGTAAGGAGCATTGCTGATGTGGGGAGGCCTCTGCAAAACACCCTCGGGGAGAGGAGGCTGAGAGAAGTCAACCACAACGACGTTTAGTTACCCTAAATCCCACCTCCAGCTCCCACACTGGAGATTGCTGTTGGCTGGCTCAAAATCTTTATCTGCAGAGAAGATCTGAACTGTCCGAGCAGGGGTCAAGTGGTTGTTCACGGTTTCCTTGTTTCCTCACAGCTCCTGAGATCAGTGAAACACGGGGTGGTTCAGCAGTAAGGTCGCAGGAGCGGGAGGATAATGTCACCAGGGGTTTGTATCTCTGCTGGCAACTATTTACCACCTCCATCCTCGGCCAAAATATCTCAGGTGAAAGAGCTGCGTGGAAGACAAAACACAATTCACTTGATACACCCACCACGGCCTGTAATTTAGACTGAAGAATACCCAGGAAAAAGAAAAAAAAAACCAGCTTCTTCATGTTTCCATGCAAATATGCAAATAATCCTTGTTGCCTTAAAAATGGTATTTTTAACTCCGTATTTTTTCCCTTGGATTCAGCTTGACAACATGTAACACATCACACCACAGATGACGGAGCACTGTGCAAGTTGAGTTGAGCTGCAGCCCTTCAGCTGCAGCACCTTTATTTATAAAACAACCAACCAAAAAAAAAAAATTATGAAATCATTGATTCAAAGGAATCAATAATAAATATTTGCTTTCCTCTGAGCTGTTCAGACACAGTACAAGTACACCAATTATAGCAGGTAGAAGAGATGGAAGCTTAGTTCAGCTGCTGAGAAACAAAAGAAAGCTACATAACATGGTCTGCATTTAATCACACAAGTAATAACTGGTATATGACAGTAAATGCTTTAATACACTATTTTACAAAGAGTTTGGCTTATGGTTCATTTGCTTCCCTTGTGCAGCTCCCGAAAATAGAATACCTTTGGAATGATCTCTTTCTCCTGTCCCCTTTGAGTAATGAATTTTTCCCTCTGGGTTTCCTGCTGGCAGCTGAAGTGCAGCCCTGACTTCGTGTTCCCCTGGGAGATCACTGATGTGGGGGCTGGAAAGCACCTCGGTGTTTCAGATTTAGTGACTTTAAATCATTGTGGTGCCCACGTTTCCTAAGCAGGGCCACGCACCTTTGTTGTTACACGGCAGGAGAGGTGCTTTTTCTGGCAGGGTTTATGTGCAGATACCTGGACAGCAGGTACCTGAGCTGCTTCCCAACAGGCCTTGGAGCAGCCAGGAATGATCACACACTCCAGGCTTCAGCGAATCCTCCAGCTGACCTTCACCAGAAGGCTCATAAACCTTTCAGCCCCTGCAGTCACGCTGATGCCTCATAGGGCAAGGAGTGACTTCTGTGCTCCAGGAGGGTTGGGACACCAGCAGAGGGTTGGGACACCAGCAGAGGGTTGCCACAGCTGATCTGTCCTGCAGCTAATTCCCAAAGGCCTCCAGGAACTCCGCCAGGAGCAGACTGGTGCATTCTCTGAGCCTCCAGGCTGCAGACAGAGAATCCTCCTCCCTAATAATTATGAGTCTGGCCTGTGACTCAAAGCCAACCCACAGCCTTTGGTTCCCAGGAACCAGCGGAGCTGTTGGAATTGCCACCCTCAGTTTGTGGTGAGGAGCTCCTGGTTGCCTGGGCATGAGAGAAGCACTCTGGGGTTTGTGTGCCCGGAGTGAGGATCCTCAGCTGCGGCACAGGTGACACTGAGCACCCACAGAAGAAGCCCCAAACTGCTTCAGCCATCCTGTTCCTGCTCTTGGGATTCCCCCAGCACTGGAGTGGCTGGTGAGTGTTCCTGAGCCTTCAGGGCTCAGGGAAAGAGCAACTGCAGAGGAATCACAGGCACTTACAGCTGCTGCTCCAAAACAGCTGATCAGGAATGTGCTCCTGGAGATCCAGGGAAGCTCTCTGGGTACATGGCAGGGTATCCAACACCAGGGTGGTGTTGCTGCCATGGAGGCAGCAGCTTATCAAACACCAGGTCTCCTTTGCTTAAACCTGTGACTCAGGATTGTCTTCCCTGCACAACATCAGCACTTCGTCCTGCCAGGGGCTGACTCAGGGGTAGAGAAAGCGAGTGAAATTTTGGTACATCTGATGAAAATGGGTGACTGCTCCTAGGAAAAGAAGTTCTCACACAGTATAGGGCAAGTTTGAAATCCATTTCCCATATGGAAATAGCCCAAGCAGGGCTTGGCTTTGATCAGGTTGTCTAAGATCTCAAGTGAGGAAGTTATAATTCCGGCCCTCAGTCAAAAAAGGAGATAAATTACAGTCCTGGAGTGAAAGGATTATAGATCTGTGGTTCTTCTGTGCAGGTCCATCTTCTATAGACTCATCCCACAAATTGGAGAAAAACTTCCCTCCCCTCAAAAGTTAAAAAAAAAGTCCACCCTCTTTTTTTTTTAACAGAAAATCATCTGTCCAGGAATACAGGAATCTAAAAACCTACAAGCTCAGTGTCTTGTGTGTAGCAGTGGTCAGAGCCAAGTCCTTCAGAGGAAATTATAAAGGACAGAACTCTGCATCTGTCTCCAGAGGAAGCCTGTCCCTGTCTCCCATCCTTTCCTATTGGCCTTCAACTTGAAGTGTAAGACTTTATATTCCTTGCAAATGTTTATTCTGGTTAATCACAAAAAAATATTTTTTTACAATTCTTGCAGTTTCTTAAGAATCTTGCTAAAGGTTTAAGCCTCAGCTATAGCACGTGGCCCAGCATTTGGTGTAGGAATGGGACAATGCACACAAATATCTCCGAGTGGAAGCAGCATTGTGCTTGTTTACCTGTCCCAGGTGTGCTTTCCTCATGTCCTTCAGTCTCACCTGGAGGTCACCTCCAGAGTGCTGTTGGTTCAGTCGTGGGAAGGGCTCTCCATAAGGCTTCTACAGCACAGCTCACCCCAAAACTGGGCAATTCACCACCTGCCAATGGCAAATATCCTCCAAATGCTCCATCCAGGCTTTTTGGTAGATTGGTGGCCCTTCCCTTCTGAGGAGCTGCCTCCCTTGTGGATTCAGGGCCCAGTTCTCATCTCACTAAGGCTCATTTGCCACAGACACCACTCCAGAGGGGTCCCTGTGGCTTTGCAGTGCTGGCCATGAAAGCAGAGCAGGCTCCAGGCCGTGTCTCTGGGTGCACCAGGAAGTTTATTCTGGCAGTTAAAGCACCTCTGTTTTCTTGACATAAAAGGTCCTTTCTCTTTAATACAGAGTTCAGTTCAGACACTTGCCTTAATACTGCATCTCCTGACCTTTTGGAGAGATCCTTTGGTTTCCACTTCAGTTCCAGCCTCCAAAAGCGTTTCACTAGAAGACTGAATGCAGAAAATGTGAAGCACCTTCAGTCCCCTTTGAGGCTGGACACCAGCCTGCCCTCAAAATCTTCAGACGAGACCATGCATCTTTGAGAAAGTTCTCCAAAACCAGTACAAGAGACTTCTCCCTCCCCACAAAACCTCCCTCGGGCATATTATGCATCTTTATGTCTCTGTTGATCCCTTTTAAAAAAACCTGAGGTTTGGTTTCTTTTCACCTGCACAGCGCTTTGGCTGTTGCAGCTTTTAAATGCTTCAGTGTTCCATTTCCAAAAAAGAAAAAAAAAAAAAACCACAAACCAAAAAGAGACAATTTAAAAAGAAGCTCCCTTTTCCCTCAAATGGCTCCCTTTTCCCTCAAACGTATCGTTCTTCAATAAAAGAAAATCCTGTATCAGAACTTCAGTAAAAGAAAATCCTGTACCATAACCTCAGCGCTGGAAGATGTATGAGAGTTAAGTGGGAGGGCTTCTTGTGGCGTGAATAATCACAAGTGATTAAAATTAAGCTGACCAGGAAGATAATTAGCTAATCTAACAACTCCTATGTGGCTGGTGGCGTGTGAAGTGTTTCTGGGCGGCAGGAGCCTGCCGAGGGTCACACGGTCTGGAACGCCCGGCTCTGGGCAGGCACCATCACCAGCGTGGCTCCCATTTTCATCAGGTTGTTGTAGTCGACCTTCTTTGGCTCCATCTCCTTCCCTTCCATCTCCCGCTGGCTGTACTGGGGAGGGGTGAGGTGGGGGGTGGCTTCCGTGGACAAAGTCCGCTGGCTGCGGGAGGCACTGTTGGCTGTGGACCTGGTGGAGGAGGAACCTGAGCGGGAGCTCCTGGAGCCGGAGGACGAGGAGCTGGGCTTGACCAGATGGGCCTTGGGTGCCTCTGCATCTTCTCTGCAACCAAACAGATGGCAGGGGCTCGAGCACCACGAGAGAACAGAGCCGCTTCCTCATTTCACCACTGCAGTAAGCAGTTGCTCCCTGAAAGCTGCAAATCGCCAGCGAGTATCTGTCCAGAAATGTGTTTTCTGGTATCCGCTTTCTGAATTCTGTGCTCTGTAACTCTGTGGACTGAATCCCCCGCCCCCGACCCCATTGCCCTGGAGAGCTGTTGGTCAAACGGGTTTGGAATAAATAACACACAAATACCAAGTGTCACTGCAGACAGCTCAGATAGAACTGTCTGCTCTGTAATCCTGAGTCATAATGAGAAATGGCCTGGGGAAGGCTAGCTGAAACCAGTTCTTCCACTTAAAATAACCCGTGGGTAGGGAAAGAAGTGCAAGAACTGGGTCTTGAGAGAAAGAGAGACAGGATGTAACAGTCAGGCGTGAAAAGGTGATACAAGAGGGTGAGGCTCCAACTGAAAATTCATGCAAGATGTGATAGCAAAGGAAACAGGAAAAAGGGGAGGGAAGGAATCAGCAGAGACTGCTTTCAGGCTGGCAACCTGAGTGTGAGGCAGAGGAATCAGCTGCTGAGGGGATTACAGAGATGGCGAATGGTGCAGAGATGTCGTACGAGGGCAGTCATACAAATAGACGCAAAGATGGATCAAGGCACGGGGGCTGTTTCTTCCAGGGCAAGAGCAGCTAAAACTCCTTCCTGGAAATAGATCTTTCCAGTGCTTTCCTTCCTGAGGAGTTTAGGCTGGCTTGGCTGGAGACCAATCTCTGCTTAGGGGAGTTAAGGGGCAGGCCTGGAACAGATGAGCTCAAAGAACATGTGTCAGCATTGCTGGGGTGAGGCTGCTCGCCTCGCACACAGCTCAGGGATTGCTCATCCCTGCTAAATCCAGAGCACAGTTGTTCAAAAGACTCAAGGAAGACTGAGAGAACCTTCCTGTCTTGGAGCATTCCCAAAAAAACCTGCAGTTGAAAAGGAGAAAGAGAAGGAGAAGGAAAGAGAAAGGAGAAAGAAGGAGAAGGAAAGAGAAGGAGAAATAAGAAGAAAGAAAGAGAAGGAGAAAGGAGAAGGAAGGAGAAGGAAAGAGAAGGAGGAGAAAGGAGGAGAAAGAAAGAGAAGGAGAAAGGAGGAGAAAGAAGGAGAAGGAGAAAGGAGGACAAAGAAAATAAGGAGAAAGTAGAAAGAAAGAAGGAAGGAGAAGAACTAAAACCCCCCAAAGCACTCTCAGAGGCACAATGGACAAGTGGGTTGGATTTAACAGCATAAAAGGTTATGCAAATGCTTTAAAATGCTGGAATTGCAAATGTGTGAGAGAATAGTTTGTTGAGTTCTATGCTGATTTGCCCTGGGGGTGGGGGGGAAGTTTAATCTAATTTTCTGGAAGGTCTTCACAGAGATTCTCACAAATGAAGAAATTTGTCAGTGCTATTTCGCAGAGACGTTAAAAGCTATTTAGAACAAACTTTGGCAACACTTATGCCTGCTTACAGCTACTTAAATCTACAGCGAAGAGATGTGTGAAACTGCAAGGAGGGAGTGTGGGAGGTGGGGGATTAAGTAAAAGGCGTTACCTGATTTCGTTTGGTGCCTCCTCTTCCTCATATCTCTTCTTTTCTTTCCTCCTTATCGTCAGCCTCACCACCAGGAAGAGGAGGGAGAGTCCCACCACCACCCCACAGGCTGCCCCGGCGATCATGCCGATATTTTGGGCATCTGTTGTCCAGAAAACAGATGTATTAGTCGATAAATTCTCGCTGGAGTTGCATGGTCAGGTTCTAGTCCCCACTACAACTCACAGCACCGGGTATAAATCAGAACAGAAAGTGTCAGTTTATTTATTTAGGTGTGTCCCCGCACAGAAGTTGAACCAGTTCAGCTGCAGGCATCGTTGCCGAAGCTGAGCTGAGAGTGAGAAAAGCAAATCAGCTCTGGGAGGGTGGGACCGCAAGTGCTGTGCCTTCAGCCGTGGGTCAGAGGGAAATCAGGAGCGAAAATCCTCCCTTTTTATGAGCACAGAAGGTACCGAAAGTCCAGACACGTGAAACACGGCACCGAGCAGGCTCCTGGAGGCACGAGAGCCTTTGAACTGGGGATGTTTCCCCGTGAGGATCTCCCCCCCGCCCCGCTTCAACTTACCCTGAAATGATTAAAACCCCTTTCCCAGAAAAAAAAAAAAAATTATTTACTCCTGGGGGAAAAGTGACCCGAGCTGGGGTAGAGAGGAAGAAAGAGGTAGAAAGAAAGAGCATCCTGTGCGTGGCGTTTTTCCTCCGAAACAGAAAAGATGAGACATTTCCCAGCGATTACGGGCCCCTTGGTTGCTACTTTATGACAACTTCTGGTCGGTTAGGCTGGGCTTGGCTGACAGTTGTTTCCTTAAGGCTCGTCCCTACGGAGGGTTTAGCAAACCCAAGTCAGGTTTTAAGCCAATTCAGTTCAATTGGCATAAAAGCGCTGCCTGGACGCTTTTACTTCAGGTGCCTGAGGCAAACCGGTTTTCCTTGCTGCATGACCGTATTCCGGTTATTTCAGGCTTGGCCAGGCAGAAAAGTTCCAAAGCTGTGGAATTTCCAAGAAGACACCTCGCCATTAGCAGTCTTATATCGCAGCAGTTCCAGCTCCTGCTGATCTCCTTTGAGAGCTGCTGAACTCTATTGTTTGGACTTTTAGGTGCTAAACTCCACCCTTTTCCTGGCATGAATATGCAAAGGGCACTCCACCCTCGACGGGTTTTATCAGGTAGGACGCAGATTTTAACTTCTGGTGCTCAGGACAGAATTTATTAGATCTGGATTAAAACCGAAATGTCAACAGTTGCTTTTTATCCTCCTCGTTACTCCGTGTCACAATCGGCCTTTCCAGCTGTCTCTAGATAGTTTAGTGTCCCGAGTGCAACAGATAAATAACTTGGAATTGAATTGATGGAATATCCACAGTGAGAGTTTATACCTGAGAATAATATGCAGCCACTCCAGGCAGAAGTACCTCAAAAGCTGCAGACTCTGGAACCTTTAACTCACAGTTTTCCTCCCCTTTTATTTCATTAGTCATTCTGAAAATCAACATTTCTAACAGAACGAAACGTATCAGAGCCCAAACGATGTTTTTGTCAGTTTAGGTTGTGATGTTTCCATCACTTCAGGTTGTAATGTTTTTATGACTGTAGGTTACACAGAGGGCTGCTGTGCAAACCCTAACTGCAGTAAATAAGCATAAATAAGAACTGTTTTATGGGATTAAAAGTATAAAAGGGCAAAGGCGTGGCCTTCACGTGTGTGAAGCCCGGTTTGTAGCAGTACTTACGCTGCACTGTCACCTGCACAGCACAGCTCTCCTGCCCAGCCTCGTTGGTGGCCACACACTGGTACAACCCCGTGCTCATCTGCGTGAGGTTCTTCAGCAGGACTTGCCCAGGATTAGAAATGTCTGAAACGGGAGAAGACACCACTGGGATTAATCAAACAGGCTAAAAAACTTTAACTGTGGGTAGGGCGCAGCAGCACAAATTGAACGTCCGGATGAAATCAATCCCAGGGCAATCAAAAGGTCAATAAAGCATTGAGCAAACTCCTCGTGCTCAGGGTGGAGCACCCCACAAGGTCCAGCTGCAGCAGTGAGAGGAGCTGTGGGATCATCCCTGTCACTGCCACCGAGGGATCCCATTTTTAGAGCAGGCTCTGACTGTCCCTGTGCACGGCCACGTGGGGGTTATCGGGCTCTGAACGTTCCCAGAACTGCCCCGACTCACTGACCCTGGAACTGAGGAACTGCCCCGACTCACCGAGTCTGGAATTGGGGAAACGCCCCTCTGGAACTGAGGAAATGCCCAGCACTTACTGACTCTGGAGTTGGGCGGGAGGTGCTCGGCTCTGTCCTCCTCGTTGATGCGCTGCCAGCGGTAGGAGATGGGCACGGTGCCAGAGGCAGAGCGGCACTGCAGGGACAGCTCCTTCCCTTCCAGCATCTCCCCCTCCAGCCAGCACTTGGGCTTGGAAGGTTTCTCTAGGAGGAGCAGAAGTCAGGTCATGCAAACACAGCAAACCCTTTCTTTGGCAAGGTGCAGTCATTGAAGCAGCTTCCCAGAGCTGCCTTCCCTGGAATGCATTGAGGAATCACACCAGTGATGGTTTTTAGGGGACTTAAACTGCAATTGTGTGCAGCTCCTCAGTGACTTTATAATACTCTGTGGAGGTGTACCACCACATTCCTCTTCTAGGCACTATTTAGAGAACATCCTCTCCCTTCCCCTACTTCCCCATTTCTTCCTTCTCCCCACAGCATTTATCAGGACACAGCACTTCTTCCAGGGGATCATGGTGCACATGGAAAAGCCAACCTATGAGCTGAACTCAGGGAAAGGAAGCACTAGTTATGGCAGCTTATTTGTCACCTCCTCTGACTTGGGATCGGGCTGGGGTCCTGGGACATGAACTCACAGCCCACAGCAGGAGACCTGGACAGGGCGATCAGCCCAATTTTGGGTGATGAGATCATAGGGGTGATTTGGAAAGAACAGTTCCTACGATGTTGTGGATAATCACTTACCTCAAACCCAGTCTGTGGCCTGTCCTTTGCCAAAAAACGCAAAGGCAGGTCTGGAGTTGGACAGGGAAACCTGACTGTGAGATGTCTCTGTGCATTTTTACCCTGCTGAAATAAATCTCTCTCCAGGAAGTGAATCTAGAATTATTATTTATTTTTTTTTAGCAATAAAGTGCCCTTACCTACCACCTTGAGGGTGATTCGAGCCCATTCATACTGCCCAGCGTTTTTAACCTTGCAGATGTACTTCCCTGCATCGCTGGACTGCAGGGAGATGATCTGTAAGGAGGCGTCTCCGGCCAGGAAGTTGGATGTGAAGGAAACACGGCCCTTCTGCTCCTCGTTCAGGTCATCATAGACACGGCCCCCGGAGTAGGTGATCACCTGAGGGGCACAGACAGGCACTGACGGCCCGCTGGGATTGTACTTTCACACAGAACAACAAATAAAGCCTTTCCAGGAACTCCAGACCGAGGTTGTGCCTGGTTAAGTGACTTGCCAAGGGTCACACAGGAAAGCCTGTGGCAGGGTGGAAAATAAAACCTGGATTTCTAGTCTGAGAATGGTACATAAAGTGTATTTATGCTAGAGATTTCTGTTGGAGCATTTATACAACTGTCAAAATAGACATCAGCTCATGTCACAATATATCAAAGCAGTCTCTAGGCTTGGCTGAGCTAATTTAAGTTACTGCAGACCTCATTTTTATAATTACTGAACTACTGCATTTTTTTCCTGAAACCAAGGATTCAAAAACTGGGCCTGCAAAATCCAAGGTCGCTTTGGAAAACCCAAAGGGCAGTTCTGAACTTTAAACACGATCAGTCACCCCTGGATAAAGGAAACGGGATTGTAACAGAACCTGTTCCAACACAGCACGTGTGCATATCAAATAACTCTTATCCGTGGTAAACCTCTCTAAATCAGCCGTGTTTTCTAAAGGTCAGCAGAGTAACTTGCAGAGATCGTCGCAGGAGTTCTGTTTAATCAGTGGCTGGTGGCGTCAAGGCAGAAACAAGGAGATTTTCTCGGCAAACCTACCGCTTTCTGCACGGTTTCCGAGATGTGCAGCAGCCACTCGATGTCCAGGCTGCCCTGCTCCAGGAGGCCCAGGTGGTGGTGACAGGGCAGTGTCACGTTTTCCTCGGCCACCCTCTTAAACTCAGTCTGAGCCTTGCACATCCAAACAGAACAGGAAGCTGGAAAACAGATGCCAGTGGTCACAGTTCAGGCTGCGTCTCTGCCCTGGTGGGTCTTACCAGCCAGGTTTTGGCCAGATTGCTCCTCATTTGGTTCCCAGCATCAAAGAAAACCTCCAGCTTGGCTTCCTGGGCAGATTGCAGCTGATTAAAGGGGACATTTCTACAAACACAGGCATTTTCACACTGCTGTTGGAGCAGGGAGAGCAGATGGCTTCACACTGCAGAGCTGTCAATAGCGAAGTCACACCCACACCCTCTGTGCGCTCCAAATTTCAGATAAACTCCTCAGTTTCGCCTTCACCTCTTATTACCTTAATTTATAGGCAGTATTTCCACCCCAAAACCCTTCAGAGCCCATCACTTTATCCCTATATCAGTCTGATGAGGCTTGGAGTCTCTTCCCTGACCATGCTCCTTTATTTCAGCACTGGAAATAAAAGACCAGCCTGGGAGGAAGAGGGTTAAACTTAAGAAAAGCGTGGTACAAGTGGGACAGGGAAGTGTCTTTGAACAGCAACGTCAGGGAAAAATATAAATCGCCGAAACCCGTTTGTCAGGATTTTAAAGAGACAGAAAAATGGGAGGAAAGTGCCAAGCGGACCCACTAGAGGGAAGCAGAGGCCTTCAAATGTCAGCCAAAAAACCCAAAACGTGTGTTAACGCCCTAAAACCTGGCCCGGGAGAGATGATACACGGCAGAAAAAGAGGATGTTCGGCCAGCACTGTCTGTTCGAGGTTCTACACTGCGTCCATGCTAAAACTGAATAAAAATCAGGGATCGAGTCTTCGCTTTGCCCATCCCCAACTTCTGAACGTGGACGCACCATGGTAAGTTCAAACTCAGTTAAAGCTGACCCAAAAGGTCAGAGGTGTGGAAAATTACAGGCATTTGGGGTCAGGGATCTCCCAGGTCTGCTCTGACACCCAAATATTTTCCAACCAAGTTTCCACGGGGATTCCTAGGGCACGAATGACATCTGCTTTTTGGGTATGAATCCTCAGAGGGCAGTTGGGTTGTTCTTCAGTTTCGCTGTTCAAGACAAAAATCCTCAAAACATGGGGGGTTTTTTCCCCTGTGAAAAGAGAGATTAAATATTTTGCTTCTTGGGGCAAATATTGTGAAACGGGGAGAGTTCACAGCCCTGGGAAGTCACATGTGTGACTGAACACACAACCCACAGCAGGAGCATGAGAAATCCCAGTTACACAGGCTGAATTTGTTCTGTACTTGTATTTAAACAGCGGATCCTCAACCTTCCCTTTACCTTGAAGCGAAAGGCCGAGAGAAAAATGACATCCAGCGTAACACTTGTCCAGCTCCGTTCCTTCAGGAGCAGTGGAGAAAGTTCCTTTTGGAATTTAGAAACTTCGGAATTCGGCTTTCAGAAAATTCCTGCTCCCATTCTCAGATCTGCCTCCGTGTTGTTACCACGGCCATGCCTCAGCTCCTAATTTATACTTCCCAAAAACCGTGTAAAAAGCTATCACCTACGAAGTGCACGCACCTTTGTAGAACACCCGGGATTGTACGAGAGGTGGAGCCTTGCGAAGGATTTAATCTCTGCTCCCCTGCGCTGATCCCGGCGTGAATTGATGAGAGTGAAAGCTCCTTTTCAAGCCACATTAGCTGCTTGCTTTAAAGGGAAAAGTAATCCCGTTTATCGCTGGACTCGCTGCTCTCAAAGCTCCAGCTGCCAAATCCAATTACACGACGAGCCCTGCTCTCCCCTCAGCTCCCATTGCTGCGGGCTGCCCTCATTAACGCCCTCATTAACGCCGGCCCTCGTTAGGTGCTGATCAATAAACCTAATTTAACCACCACAGCAGGGACCGTTCGCATCGCTTCTGCGCCGCTGTCACCGCCCCGTGCCAGCGGAGCGCCGCGCGTTTGTGCATTTTTAAAACTTGGTTTTACGTGAAAAGTCTGGATTAGCATGAAAAATCACCGTTGGAGAGGGTGTAAGAAATGTCATTTTCATTCCTTTGGAGCTTGGACGCACTGGTTTTAGGAGGGAGGGCTCACAGTCTTTTACTGCTCCCAGCAAACATCCCTGGATGTGAGGAAGAGCCTTGTGCCTCTAAACTCACCTTCTAAATGGGAGTTATCAGGGAAATAGTGACTACAAATTTCTAAAGCCTCCTCCTTTTTTTTTTTTCCTTTTTTCTAAAAGTATCTGCAATCAGAAATAATTTGGAGCCAATTCACCACTGAACCAATAACCAGACTCTCACACACTGTGCATCGTTTTCTACAATATTATTTTTTAAAAGTCTTATTAAAACCCCCGACTTGCCTCTTTAATCCTTATTCATCATCTGTGCCAATGCCCACAAGGTCCCGAAGGAGTTTAATTTTGCAGGTGTTCTAAACAAGACACTTTATTTTCTTCCCAGACATCTAGAACTGTACAGAATTAAAAGGAAGCTCAAAACAGCTTCGTAGAAGTACCCAAAGAGGTGCCAGTTATAGAAATTACCCGTGAAAAATCCAGAGAGAGCTCAGCTTGAACAATCCTGATGCTTTCCATAGTTCAGGGAGGGTAACGAGTAGTGATGAAATGGAAATTTAACTTTAGACACATGCTGGAATTTCTCGTACATACCTCAAAAAGAAAAAGCAGCTAGGAACGTAAGCAGGTCCCTTCTAGGTTTCCCATTATTTAATACAAGTGGTTTATTATTCAAAGAAAAATAAATGCCGTCTGAAGTTGTATTTGTGTAGACGAGACCTTGCAAGAACAGGTCGAAGAAATGGGATGCTTTTAACTACATCTCCCTCCTCCCCAGTTGAAGTTTTATTTAAATGGCTGCTAGAGGAGCTTACGGACAGCCCCTTCCAGCAGCACTGGCCGGGACACAGATGGATTGCAGAGGAATTTGCCCCTGGAAGCCCCTTTCTGTGCTGGATGGTGCCCAGGTGGCTCCAACCCCTTTCCTTAGGAGGCTCCGCAGCCACGCGAGGGCAGAGCCCGCCCGGAGCCTGAAGGGCTGGAGCCGGCTCGCGGGAGATGAGACAATGGATGATTTTTCCCAGAAATCCGATCCAGGAGTAACGCCACATATATATATGCAGGCTCCGCGGTTCTTACCCCCCCCCNCGCGCTCCCCCGTTCCTACCCCCCCCCCCCAAAAAAAACCCTCTTCCCCTTCCTGTGGGCAGCTCTTTGTGCTGGCAGCAGCAATTTGGGAAGCGCTTCTCCCAGCTTTACTCGGGCTTTACTCAGCCCCTGTCCCACGACTTGAGGAGGAGGTGGGATTGTTTTTCACTGCTTGTTCCAGCTGCAGCATTTTGGAAGCCTGAAAAAAAAAAAAGCAAGCCTTGGGTGCAGTGCCGGGCTTGGTGCCACACCACAGGAGAGCA
>VZRE01006993.1:282334-388364 GCA_013396775.1 Cephalopterus ornatus | reverse complement strand
GGGGAGACTTTGCCTCGTTTGACTGTTCCCTCTATTGTTCAGAGCACAATAACTCCCCGACACCCTGCAGACAAGGACAAAGGCTGTCTCATCGCTCACCGCTGCTTAAATCCCCGAGGAACACGGAGCAACAAAGATTTCAAACAAGCCCAAAGGCAACACAGGCAGTGCCCACACAGGTTTGCCAGGGGGAGGACACACAAAAGGGGGATTTCAGCCCTCTCCAGACCCTTCTGCCTCACATGCACAGCAGATTTTTAGAGTAAAAAAAGATGTGGGGCAACAGCCTGCATCTCTCTCATGGAAAGATGTCAGCCTTTAAGTATTTCCCAGAACTCATTTCAGCATTTTGCAAGGACTACTGATTTCAAAACTGCGTTTTAAAGGAGTTTGAATTTCAGCAGAGTCAGCCCTTTGAAATGCATGTGGAGGGCAGGAGCCATGCCCTGTACAGTACTGAGTAAATTGGGACCGTGTATTTGGCCTCATCACAAATTATCATCATCCAAAGTAGTGTTTTCATGCCTGAATCCATACCCTGCTCACACTTACTCTCATGAAGCTCACTTTATTTTCATGCCCACCCAATAACAAATACATGTCTGTGCACAAACACACATATATACCAACATCAAATACACATTAACAGACAAGCAGAATCGAAGTGGAAATGAATGTTTTGCTGACATTTTTATTTGTAGGCAAATTCGCATCCTGAAAGCTAAAGAGCTTCCAGATTTAAATCTTTCATTAGGTTCAGAAGGTTTGGGTTAGGGAGCAATGCCAAAAATAGATCATACTTTTTAAAAAGTAGTAAGTTGTGCCGTATCACTTAACTGCTGGAATTAGGAGGAACAGCCTGTGGAGGATTCAGAGAACCAAGATACAAGAAATGCATAATCATCCTTTGTAAACTTGGCCCAAACCATACCTACATTGAGGGTATGAATATCCAAAATGGGTCTTGAAAAGTTTCAGCTGCTCCAGCAAAGTTTATTCTTCAGCTACACTCACTGTAATTTCTCTTGGCTTTTTATCAAGGATGACATTTGCAGCAGGCTATTCCGAGACACTGATGTCCAAGGAGGAGTAGAAATAAAACCTGCAATTTTGCTGCAACTTGAGACGTCCTGTCCTAGCACCAGACAGAGGGAAGAGACTCAGGAAGAGACTCACTCAAATCTTCCCTTCCCCAGCGAAAGCAGGAATTCCAGTGGTATCCACGCACACAGTTTATACACTGTCTGAACAATTTCCATTCCACCTGAGAGAGGTGCTCTGCCTGCTTTTGTTCATTAATATCAGAATGTTTCCCTGGTGAGAGTGTGACAGGAACAGTGAATAACCACTGATGTCAAGGCTCATCACATCCCCTCTGAAACAAGAACAGTCCCCTACAGACAAGTTCTCAAGTGCAACCAGTAATTCCGTGCTCTGATTTATTTAGAGGCTTTCCTGGGATACTCCTAAAAGTCATTTTCACATCTGTCATTCCACTGTCTGAAAATGGGATCCTTCTGAGAAGGAGGATTTGGCCCTGCAGTCCTCTGAATAACACATTCTGAAAATCCAGGACACCTCAGTGCATCCAACAGTCCCGTGTTATGGCTGATCTCAGCTAGACCCGCAGGCTAAACTCATTTAAGGTACTCATTTAAGTACCTCAGTTTAGTAAAAAATAATTCAAATCGGCAAGAACTCCCTACTTAAAGTTTAAATTAGCCCAGGGAGAATAAATATCCACAGAACTGCACCGGAGTGTTCCTTTGGCTGAATGATCCTGCACTTTTGCCTCACTGTTCTTGTGCTAAAATCAAAGCATCTGAAAACAGAAGAGGTCTAAATTATGCCTATACAGAAATAACATGTTTGAGAATTACAAACAAAGAGCCCAGGACAGCCTACCATGTTGCAGCTCTGAACCACCCCTTCATTCCAAGAATTTAAGGCATTTCACATCTGTTAGAGTTCAGTCCTGCTAGAGCCTTGTAGGAAAGGATTTACTAAGTTTCCTTACCAAGAAGCAAAAGCCTCTCCCCCCTCCTCCCCCCCCCGCCCAATGCTAATGAGCACAACCTGAGCATTTTGCAGTAAGCAAATTCAGGATTTTCCGTGCCTGAGTAGGAGGCTGACAAGGACTTTTATGGCCAAAGAGTTCTATCCCGAGGAAAACTTCGAGAGCCGCTTGCGTGGCTTGGGAGTTAAATCAGCTCAGCGCTAAAGACACCCCAGACTGGTTTGACAGTCAAGTATTTAAGGCTCAGTGGGCCTCAAAATTAAACTCTGTTGAGAAGCCAAGCATCTTCCCCCCCTCCTAGTGCTGTTCTGTAATGACAGACACGGGCACATCAGAGCTTTGATCTCCCCTTGGACTCTTCCCTCTTCCCCCAGTTTCTGCTGTGGAGAAAGGACAGGGAACATGTTGGTTTATTCCAGACTCAAGAAGGTCGACACCCCACTCATCCTCAGACCACACAGCCCTAACAGTTACCCTGACAGCATTTGGGGCCAAAATAAACACGAAATGGTGTCCTCCTACAGACAGCTATTCTGCATTCTTTGCACAAGTGGGGGCGGGCCAAGTCTCCTAAGGATAATTACCCGAGCCAAGGCTGTGCTCTGGGACATCTGCTTTCTGTATTCCTTGGCTGGCAGACACTCAGAGGCCAAAGGTTGCCTTCTCCCGAGAGCCCCAGTGCTCCCAGTGCCCAAGCCTCGGCCCCAGTGCGTGCTGCCTGCAGCCGGCTCCCCTTTGATGGCAGGAATTTCCTTGGGAAGCAAAAGCATCCCAAATACGAAAAAAAGTGAGATAAGAGTCAGCTCCCCCCGGAACGGGCTGTGGCAGAACAGAGAGGTCAGCCCAGCCCCAGCCCAATGCACACAGCCCTGCAGAGGCTCTGTAAGTGGAACCACATGTGCTGGAGGAGCCTGTTCAAACAGAAAGAAAGGGGAAGAGTCCCGCATGTGGCAGAGTTTCCAAGTGGTGACGTGAAGCGTTTGGAATTGAAACTGCAGAGGAGTGAGGAAGGCCCAAGGAGAACCAAAAAAAACCCCACATTTCACAAAGCAAAGGCTCTGACTTTTAGAGGTTTGCAACAACTAAGCAGCAGTGCAGGAGGGGGCTGGAATTTGGCTGGTGACACACAGGTCCTGTCAACAGAAAACCATGAGCAGTTGCCCACCAATCCTTCCCTGGGCAGTCTTGGAGGACCCAGGGAAGTGACTTGAGGAATAGTTGTTACCAATACAATGTGTGTCTAAAATATACTACTAATGCCTAAATGAGATGGTCCAGCCCAGGGCAAGTCTGGGTCTCACAAAATGCCCCCAGCAGCAAGGATGAAAATTCCCCAAGGGTAACCCACTAAGTAACCCCTCAATTTAGGACAGGTGAAAGACTGATCCTGCAGCACCCAGAAACCACATGCAACTAAGGATCTTTCCTATACATTCATGCAGTCAAGAGGCAGAATTCTAGCCCTGAAAGTGCCAACAAAAAGTTTGCCTTCGGCACCAGCCCACACAATTGAATCCAGAGTCTAGGGAGACTTGGGAATATTGGGAAAAAGCCCACTGAAGCATTCCATTAGCTGAGGGCCTTCCCAGGCAGCTCTGGGCGTGCTGTGGCTTTCCTTTTCCTCGTTGCACTTTAAAAACCAAGTGCATGTAGGAGATTGTGGGTTGACATCCCCGGAGACCCGAGAACAGAAAACAAGGCACCAGAACTGCATCTTCCAATTTAATGGTTCACGGAGTGCTTGCGCAGGGGAGTGTGTGAAATCCCTTTGCCTTTAGTCCAGGCAGTTTTATCAGTGAAATGGTCCAGGTGTCTTCTGTTTATACAGCAACACAGCCTTTCAGAAATGCAGCTGCTGATTTCAAGCTGCGAGGACTAGATGTGTGCAGAGACCTTGTCAGTGCAGATCTCAGATTCCTTGAGGGATGAAGCACCTATGGCTGCCTGATATTCCCTTTCTCTTCGAGCCCTGTCTGCGGGATAAGATAAATACAATACTTCATGCAACTTAAAGCTTTGTATTGAGGGAAGCAAGAAAACTGCGTGTTCCATCCCTAAACATCAGAAATGTCACTCTTTTTGCCTGGTTTCAAGTGAGGCTTGAAAGTGTGAGAAGGAATGTGGTTTCAATAATAATTTCTAGGATGTCTTTTGTCTGAGAAATGAGGCCTCTGTCTCCCAGGGAGCCTATTGTTGCTGTCAGTTCAGGGACACACAAATGAAGGCACACAGAAATGAAGTTATCTGCCCAAGGCAGACACCAAGCAGAATCCAGAATACAAACCAAAAGAGACAGCAACAAAACTGTTTTCAGAATAGTATTTGTCCATCAGATCTTTCCTCACCCATTTTGGAATCCAAGGATCATGGGTTGCATCAGCTGAGGTAACTCTGAAAACTGGGGAGAGAAGAAGATGCTTGAGAGATTGATAGAGATTGCCAATAAAACCAGTTGTACTGAGGATTCTCTCTCCTTTTTTATATCCCTTAGCCAAGTGTAAGATGTTGACCAGAAAGCACTGAATTAATTGTGCCTTTCTGCTACTTTTTGTCGTGGAAATCCAGCTCGTTTTAAACTTGCCAAAAAAGGTATCGGGGAAACTCAGGGTATTCACAGGTGAACTTCCCCCCTTCCTGCAGCTTCCTCTCAGATCTCATTTCCAACGAAGTTTGATGCAGTTTTAAGGCACAGCCTCCAGTCCCTGCTCAGCACATCCCTGTTACCTCCACGAGATGTTCAGTTGTGGGCTCCTAATTGCACATAACAGGGTATGACATCTCACTTATCCACGACAAGCCCCACTAATATGATACAAAATGAATGCCTAATGTATTAGCACTCTGTCACTTTTCATATCCACTCAGCCTCAAAGCCCGGGCCACAGCCTGCCCCGAGGCAGGAGATGAACAGCAGCAGCTCCTCCCCATCACCCCCAGAAGTCTTGTGAATGAGACATTCAACTTAAACACTTCAGAGACGAAGCCGAGGTTGAGTCTCCCAGCTCTGAGCACAGGACCAGGAACAGCAGCGGCTCAAAACTCCGGGAGAGTTGTGGTCACAGGCGCTGACAACCCAGCTCCCTATTTCTCACCAGTGCTATTGTAGTTTGGATCAATTACTTCTTATTTACCGACTCCAGAGGTGAGAAAACTAAAGACACACATTCTCTTAATCCTCATCTTTCACTGGCTTCACTGTCAATGAGAGGGAACTAAAAAGGGGGATCAGGTTCTTCATTATGTTATCACTGTGGTTCAGTTCCCTCCCTGTGTCTCCCTTAGAGTTTGGCACATCCCTGTACCAGCTGCAAGCAGACTCTGAGAACATTTGCATCTTTTCCCTCACTTTTTCCACAGTTACCAGGAGTTTTGGCATCTGGACACGACACTGAGGTCTCAGACGAGTGGAGGCGGAGCCCTAAGTCCCGCTTTCTGAATCAGAGCTGCAAATGGAGCAAGTGGGATTTACTGAGGAATGTAAACCCCTCTGCAAATGCTGGAAGAGGCACCCAACTGCATTTTAGGAAGCAATTCACTGAAGTTCTCCACGCTGCGTGTGAGTTCACATCGCACTGAACAGCCTGATGGTGCATTTGGAGGGGCCCTGTGCTCCAAATGATCCCCAGCCTCTTCCCACTAGTACTCACAAGCCAAGGAAAAGCCTGGATACTGCACTCCTGAGAACTTGCGTTGACTTTAGAGAGGCAAGCGCAGTTTGGGACAGCTCTCCAGAGGGGAGCACAGCAGCTATTTTAGCTGACAGCGCTGCACAGCTGCCGCAAGGGATGCCGAAATCCAGGGAAGCACTGAAAAGTCAGCCATGGGAAACAGGGAAACGCTCTTTAACACAAAGTATAACAGATTCCTCCATGTAGATATATGTGGTTTTTTTCAGTGACTGTCAGGAGCAGCTGAAGCTCAGGTGTTCTCATGCACTGAACACAAGGCAGAGGCATCAGTGTGAGGAGGATCCTGCTCTCCCCAGGATTGCAGGGTGTGAGCTGAGGGCCAAATTCCAGCTTCTGGATCCCTTCCGCTTGACAACAGCCTACAATCCTAAAAAGGGCATGACTGTGCAATAAACCTGTTCAACTGCAGCAGTGCTGCAGCCTAAGAAAGAGCATAAGAAAACGAACAAATACTAATTTTTTTCTGCTTCTGTGAAAGCTTTGGAACGTTTAAAAACATCTGGAAAAGCGCGTTTATTGGTTTTTCAGCTTATTTAATTAGAAACCTTTGTGTCTTCTTCAATCTCAGTGTAGATTTATCAACCCCCTGATCATTAAAAAGTTCAAAGCATGAATTAAGTTGCCACGTAGGATGCTTGGAAAAGGCATAAGGGCTAAACCAGAAAGGCATAAGGGCTAAACCAGAAAGCAGCTCCATTTCACTTCCAATAGAAACACGTTCAAAATACGACTTTTCAAATCCAGTTTTAACAGGCTTTCAAACATGCAGGTGAAAAGACCAAAACAAAGCTTCAGAATTCCTTGAGTTCAATAAATAAATATTTACCCAGAGGTAAAGAAAACATGCAAACTTCTGGGGGGGACAGAGGGATGCTATTCCAGGGTCAGACAGCTCCGAATCTCTCAAAGCTGCACCACACAAAGTAGTTTCCAGTGGTCGTATCCAACTGCCTCTTCAGTGGGAAAGAGGCTGGGAGGGAAGCAGATGTTCCTGTGCCCAGCACGGGCTGCACTGCCAGCAGCTGAAATGCGTGTTACATATATTTTGCATGTTTGCAAATACCAAGGGTTCTGCAAAGCAACCAGGATCTGTAAGAGCCCAGGGCCATTGCTGGGGGGGGACCCCGAGTGAGAGGATGCAGCATCACTCCTGCCAAATATTCCTGTGACCTTTGCTCAAAAGAGCAACCCAGCTCCCTGGCACCCGTCCCTCCCTGGAGAGAGGGATGCCCCGAGGGAGGCTGCAGAGGCAGAGCCCTTTTTGAGAGCAGAGGTTGGGTATCAGCCTTCTGAGAGCAAGAAAAAAAAAAGAAAAAAGCCCTGTCTGAGAGCTACAGAGCCCTGGTGAGCAAGCACAGGGTTTGCAAGATGCTGAAATGAAAGAGGGGTTTGGAGCGGGGAGGAGGAGGGTAAAAATGGGATTCAGGCAGTGGCTGAACCAGTCTGCTAATTGGATGTGAAAAGGTCAGGCATCTGATCAGGAAACACGCTGGAAAGGTCAGGTGGAGTATAGGGAACCAGGCCTGGCAGGAATGGAGCACACATGGCCAAGCTCCACCACTGGGGCTCCGTTTCCACCCTCCTTTGCAGCGCTTCTCGGAGGTCTGACCAGCTTGAAAGCATCGCTGGACTTCTCCTCTGTCCTTATTCAGGCTGAGGTCCCCACCACAAGTTGGCCAATGGATTTCCTTACCATCAAGAAGTGTTTTTATCAGCTGCCCTGACTTAGCATAAAGCTGATGTTGAATAAATGTTGGAAATGATGGAGAAAAGCTGGAAGGACAACAAAAATTAGGAATAGTGTAGTAAAGTATAGTTTATCTTGTAAAAAACTATTTTAGATTCTGTTGTGATCATAATATAATCTATCAGAGCCACTGCTGTTGAGGACAACAAAATGCCTGTGGTACCCACCATAAACTCCTGATATCTCAGTTTTACCTGAAGTGCTTTAGAACAACAAAATAGAGGAGGTCAGAAGGAACCTCCCAGAGAAAATCCAGCCCAATTCCCTGCTCCAAGCAGAACTCAGTCCCTTAATCATCCTTATGGCCCTTAGCTGGACTCATCCCAGTATATTTACCTCACTGGGGACCCCAAAGAGGGCACAGTAATTCCTGGGAGGACAGCTCAAGGTAGAAGAGGACCTCCGGCCCTGCTGCACACGTCAGGTTTCCTGGACAAGCTGCAGCTTCTCTGCTCCTCACTCCTGTCCTTTCCAATTTGTGTAAGAAAACCTGCATGCCTGGGGGATGCATATGTAAAGCTTACAGAGGGAACAAGGAAATGATGAAGGAGTCAGAGCCAGACTCCTCAGAGGTGCAAAGCTGGATGAGAGGCAAGTCCTAAAAAGGGTTATTATGGTTATTAGTCATTATGGGAACAGTCAATCTCAGCATATTCTAGGATTGGGGCTCATAGCTTATGGGATCAGCATCCTTGGAACTATTCAAAACAACTCCTGAGCAGCCTGATACAAACTGACCCCGCTCTGAGCCCTCCAGGAATCCCTTTTCATTTATATCCTTCTGTGACAAGCTCGGAGTTTTACAGCAGGTCAAACAGGCACTGACCAGGCTCCCCAGGGCAGTGGTCACAGCCCCAAACCTGCCAGAGCTCAAGGAGTGTTTGGACAACACCCTCGGGCACGGGATGGGATTTTCGGGGTGTTCTGTGTGGGGCCAGGAGCTGAACTTTATCCTGGTAAATCCTGTCCAACTCAGGATATTCTGTGATTTTGTGACTCTCTCTAAACTCCAGCCATCTGTCAGCCACATCCACCCCCCCAGCTCCCCCAGCATGGGTGGTCTGTGGGGAGAACTCCTAATTTATGTGATGAATTCAGCCTCTTTTTCTGCTGACAGTATCTCTGAGCAGGTCACAGCTGTCTCCAGTTTCACTCCAGTACCAGCTTTTCTCCGTCTCCAAAACTGAACAAGAGAAATAAACCAAGAAAACTAAACCTCAGCTACATCACCTGATGTTGTTTCTTGGTTGTCTGAGTTTGCAAGTAAAAACATAACTACTGGACATTTGGGTGTTTTCCCAATATTCCTTGGGGCAACACTGGAATTTCAAAGTGCCAGAAAATAATCAACTGACCACAGAAAGCAGCGCAAGAAGGGACAAAGGAAATGTGCAAATATTCATATTTTGCCTTAGCAAAGTACTTGACATTATCCAATAATTATTTAATTTGGGGAAGTGAGGCAAGAACTGGGGAGCTCAAACACTCCACTTTGCTTCCTTTGGCTCCACTCCCTGTTGTGATCCTGGAAACGAACATAACCCCAGGTTTACAGGGTTTACCCTCTCTGCAAAAGCCACAAAATACGCTTTCCTGCAAGGAATCTGAATTATCCCAACTCACTGTTCCAACGGGTTCATTTTCTCTTCAAAAATTCCCAGGGTTCTGGAGCCCAGAACTGCCACAAAAAGCCACCAAAAATCTTTGGCTACCCTCTGCAGCACTCGTGGCTTTTTTGCTGGCTTGACTTCTCTAGGAAAAGCCATTTTCTGTAATAGGAGCTGACACAGCTTCTCCCCCCCACCTTAAAAAAAAGCTATTTGCGGTGAGAACAAAGACCAGATAAATCCACCCAGCACTCTGCTCTCTCTCTGCCTCCCCAAGCTGCTGTTCACCCTCATCCCCTTCACCCAGGGCATCCACAGCTGCAGGTCCTGGGCACCTCTGCAAACCCAGGAATTCGGGATACTCAAGCCTGTCATTTCTCAGGGACTCGGATATCAGAGAAACAGAAGAGTGCAAAGAAAATTAAACAGTGCATTCAATAAAGGGTCACTTATTTACTTATTTAGACCTTCAAGATTTCAGTTAATTAACTTTTTTTTCCTTGCATAAGCAAAGACATCTTTAAGATGACCTTGTGCACAATGAAGAAAATGAAAAATTCCAACTTCCCTCTGCTGAAACCTCCATGTTCTCCTCACAGCCCTTTGCTGAAGCTCCCAATTAACACTGTTTTCAGTTTGCAAAGGGAAAAAACCCCCCAGGTATTGAAAGCACAACTTGCCCATGGATAAGCAGGGACACAACGAGGCTGACCGAGGTCAGAAGGAATCAGCGGCAGAGTTGGGAATAAGATTTATAATTCGTAATTCCACCCAAATCAGAGCGAGCACAGGAAACCTCTCACCCGCAGAAGGCAGGAATTCTCAGTGCCCCTCACCATAAGGCCAAGGTTAACTCCAGCTAAACTTAAGGCACAGTCTTTTTTGTTTCTTGAAAAACTCGAGTTACGTGGAGTGTCGTGCAAGGGACCGCTCAGTGCCAAGAGGAGCCCATGGAAAAAAGGCCATATGCCCACACTGTGCTGCCTTCCAGAGAACTGGAACCCTACACAGACCACAGAACAGAAAAGAAAGAAAGAAAGAAAAAATCAATTTATTCCTTGTTTCCAAATAGGACAGAAAGTGGAGCCAGCCCAGAGCTCAGGCTGTGAGGAGGTAACTGGCTTCTTGCCCGATACATTCATTTTTCTGAGGCCCCTCCAGCTCCACATGGCTAAAAAAGGAAGTTGGAGGAGGTTGTGCTGGAAGCAAGTGCTTCATCTCTCCTACTGTCTGCCTGGAGGGAGCAGCTCTAGGTGAGCTCTGGGCACCCAAAGGAAGAGCAAACTGCTGGGATTTGGGATTTCACCCAGACCTTGCTTCACGGAGTGAGCACGGAAACAACGGCCAGCCGCTCCCGGCACTCTGCACATCCCTGGCTGCTGCTCCGGGGCCTGGCTGTGAAATACAGGTGTCAGGTTCTCCCACACCCCCCCAGCTCTGAGGAACTCCAGGCCCTGAGGAAAAACACTCCAGTTTCTTTTCCACTCCGTGTGCTGGTGCCACGTGAGAGCAGAACTGCCAGCTGACGGCGTTTCCTCCCGAGCCTGGCACAAGTTGTCACCAAAACTAAATATTTTCCCATTATTACTAAAAATGGCAACAAAAATTATCCCCATTTACACTGCAAGGGCCAGGGTTTGGGTGTTGATTTTTTTTCCCAAGGTTTTTTCCTGCCTGGAACTGCCACAAGCACAGGGAACAAAGGCTCCACACCAACTCCACCAGCTCTGCTCCGACATCCCTTTCATCATCCTCTGGTGCTGATTAGGAGACCAACGTGGACAGTTCTGTGCCAGTTTTGAATATCTGGTACTATTTTACTGGTGGGGGGAGAATAAAACTGCTATTTCACCCCGTTCTAAGTGGTGGATTCCAAGAAAACCCCCTTCTCCTTCCCGAACCAGCCACCCCCTCCCTCCAGGATTTCTCCGTGCAGGAGGTTTTGGGATCAGGCAGTTACATAAATGCTGCAGGAACTGAGGGGGAGAATGAATGTCAAAGCCTGCTGGAACAGGGACCCGGGAGCCTTGTGGATTCAGTCTCCAACATCCATCAAACGTGATTAATTTTAATGTCACAACATTTTAATGTCAATTACTTTTAATGTCACAGCTTCCTATTTACTGGTTGCAGCCGCGTTTTAGAGCTGATGAAGAGATTCCCCCAAAGAACTTTTAAGATCAAATAAATAAACAATTCAGAATAACTGTAGCAAACAAGCCCCAGCCCAGTGCCTCCCTGCTTTTGGAAGGCTCTTGGTGAGGGGGAGTCTATTCCAAAGGCCAAGAATTGAGAAATAGAGCATCTGAGGTTTTCATGTTTAGGGCCAAATTACTACTCAGAAAAATTCTCTTCTACTCCTTTTTTTTTCTAGCTACACAATTTTGCTAATTGAAGATGCCTGATAGACACGTGGCTTGATATTATTCACACTGGGCTAAGCCCTTAAACAGGGATATATTTTGTTTAGATGCTGCATAGAGAATGACAAAGACAATGTGATCTTAAAAATCTGTGTACAAAAAGAGACAACAGCAAGTTGAGACTGATGAAGAAACTCAGAAAAGACGATTTGAGACTTAAAACCTGGGGGGGGGGGAAACCAGACAGCCAAAGGTTTTTTGCAAAGCCACAGGGTTGTTTCAAACCTATTCAAGTGCTGCCTGTTTAAAAGCCTGTACTTTGAGTCAAATTCCTCTGGTTTCATATTTTTTATGGGCTTTTGTTTGTTAAGTGTTATTTTAAATGGCTGGAGAGGTTGACAAAGCCTCAAACCCCCATGAGGTTTCTCAAAAGAACAAAAACAGCCTTGTGGGTATCTTTAGAACAAATTATAAGACTGAGGATAAGTCAGGCCTCTATTCTAATGTGAAACTTAGATGGACACCGAAAGATACTTGAACAGACAGGCTAACTAAAGAAAACAAACAGGAAATTAAGTCAGACACCTTCATGGTCTTTTTTGGTCTAAGAACTGACTTGTTCCACTCACTGAAATACTTTTGTGTGCCCAACTGCTGCAGCTTTGCCCCAGAATGCAGATTTTAAGCCCATAACAATTCAGTGGGAAGTTCCAAGTCCCACTGATCTTTTTTGGTTAAGTCTCACACACTAGTAGAACCGTAAAAATGAAATGCACCATTTATTAACAGATTTTTTCAAAGCAAAACAGCTGACTTTTGATTGAGTTTCAGTGCAGAGATCACAGAACATCAGCGTGATGTTTGCAGTTTGACAGCTGACAATTCTATCAGCATCTTTTCCTGAGAAACAGCCCTTCTTGCTCCACTGATAGTGTCACTGGTTCAGTGACAAATTAAACTGCCTGATAATTCCTTGAAACTTGGTTTCTAGCCTGCATTTGTCGTGGTCCAACTTCCAGCTACCTGCTCCTGAAGACCCATATATTTACATTATCAGGTAACTGCTCTCAGAGGGCTCTGCAAAGGCAGCAGGGACTGATCCTGGGCTCCATCCAGGCAGGGGGAGGTTTAGCACAAACCATCCTGATTTTGGGATCTAGGGCTCATTAAGAACCGAGGAATTTCCTTGACTCCATGAGTTTAATTCTCCCTCTTCTCAGGGAGTCCACCCCAGCAGCCTCCCTGGGTGATAGACCCAGAGCGTCTCATCACATCCCGGTGTCTGTTCACCTGGACGCGTCGGTGCTTGTCTGAAAATATTAATATAAAAGGTAAGCAGGTAAAACACGAGGTGCCAGACAGCACATCCTGACAGAGCTCTGTGTGTCTGACAGGGAGCACAGCCTGGAGTCACCTCCCAGCCTCCCACAGTTCCCATTCCCTGAGCTAAACCCAGCTCAGCTGCCTCGTTTCAGCGAGCTGAAATCAGCCTGGGCTTTGCTGCAGGGACCTTTCCCCTGACCCAGACTAAGCAAAGGCTCTCCAGGCACAAGCTCCTAAACAAAGCTCCACGTTCCAATTATTTGCTCATCTCTTCCGTCCTGAACCAGCCAGGGACAAAGAGCGTGGCTGGGGGGCTGCAGGGACATCTGCAGGGCCAGCTCTTCACCTGAGGCCACGTGGCACCCTCCACAAAGCCAAAGTCCCAAGTCCCTCAGCAGCTTCCCCAGCCTATTTTTGTTTGAACTCCTCCACCAGCCTGATAAATCCTGTCTTCTCTATTACAGCCAGCTCATCAGATCCACTGCAGTTCACATTTATGAACTCAGCCAGAGTCCGTGCTTTGTATTTACACTCAGATATTGGCCACCGAACGTGTTTTCCAGTAAAATCTCAGTAAGCCCAAGTTGCCTCCCCTACTTTGGTTCCCTTTCCCCCGTGGCAAGCAAGGTGCATCCCATAAAGGTGTGCTAAATAGCATCCACATCTTTTCTTAGTGCACACAGTACTTAAAATCCACGGGAAGACAGACTTGGATGACGCTGGGTTTGTAACAGAACGGTACCAGCAACAGCAGCAAAATGTGACACGTTGTTCTTCCCCACAACCTGAGAACAGCAGAAGCAAAACTTGACTTTGCGGTCTTTTAAACGGACTTCCACCTTTCCCTTTGGAAAGGTCTAGGCCCCCAGGTAATTTCCAAAATTGGCCTCATCAGTGGCAGCTCACCCTCAGTGAAAGACATGGTGCTAAATAGCCAGTGTTGCAATGTTACAGACTAGCAAAGGCACAGCTGGACCTATTTTCCTCACAAATGCACATTAAAACAGAACAACCAACTATCCAAAGGTCTTATCTAATGCCTTCCTGAATAGAAGCAACTTTGAAGGCGCAGTGACAAGTTAAATTTATTTCTTCAAGTATATAAATACATCATTTTCTGCCTAAAATTCAGCCATAAGTTCCCGCTATCACCCTGTGATTTCGCGTCCTGTCAGATGTTTTTTCCTCCACCTCCAGCTGATACTGGGCCCTTCTGGAGTGAAACCATCACTCAGATCAACTGTTATCCCCTCTGATCCCGTAGTTCCCAGCTCCTTATTTCCATGTTTGCTCTCGGGCAGGAGAGTCTGACTCATGGGCCGAATCTCTGAGAGAGAAATCAAAGACTTGTTAGGGTTACCCGAGAGTTTCCAAGGCATCTGTCAGAGCCTGATGCAACTGTGACAGCTCCCAGAGCTGAATCAAGGGCATGAATAACTGTGGCAAACCTATGGGCAGGAGGAACTATGGATAAATGAGTGTATTATGTTTGCTGAGGGGAAAAAAACTGGCTGAGGAAGAGTCCTTTGGTGGTTTTGTTTTTTGGGTTTTTTTTACCCTATTGCTGTATTCTTCCCCTCAAACCAGCTCCTGTTAATAACTGGAAACAAGCTAACGGGCGAAGTGGGTATCCCAACCCTTCTTGTACCTGTTATTCTGTAACACATGCTCATTAAGAGCTGGCACTCGGTCCAGGGCACAGCTTTAATGTGCGAATTTTGCCCTGACAATTAACAAGCCCATTGGCTCTATCTGGAATGACAGGCATAGACACCTCTGATTTCCCCATTCCGAGCCTGAATTCACCCTCCCAGGCTGCTCCCTGCGTCCCTCGAGCCCAGCAAGCTCAGCAAAAAGTTGCAGCAGCTTCATGACACTGGAAATTGTTTATTATTTTTGCTTAGTAAACAAGGGGGGGAAAAAAAATCCGGTGGCTCCAGAGATGACAGCAGCCTAGACTACACCAGGGTCCATCTGGACTTCATTAACATCTAGAAATAAACCCAGTATCTGCCAGGCAATGGGTCTTACTTGACATTTATACAGGACAGGCCAAATAGGATGTGCCCACTTGCAGGGTCCTGGTTGATCCTGAAGGATTTTTTGGGATGGTTGCAGGTACCAGGCTGACTGGAGAAGGCAGAAAAAGGTATTCTGAGCAAGATTCACAGCCTGGTTTGTGGTGAGGCCAATTCCCTTGATCATCCAGCTGCTTCTGGCATCCTGCAGGATACAAACTGCTGGTTCAAGGGGGGGACATTGTCATGGGTTTGCTCAGAAATGTTTTATTCAAGCTGTTTATCCTCAAAAGAACATTTTCCTTTTAGATTAAATTATCTGGATTCTGTTTATTCTAAACACAGGAGACAGGACTCAAGCATTTCCTCTTTTAGGAAGTATGGCTGAGTGTGCTTCCTACAAGATTTATAAAGAATTCAAGCAAGGACTTGTATGGCTCCTTAAGACTTCAAACTCTTCCTCCCTAAATGCTGAAAGAGCTGGCTCTGTCAGAGCACAGTTACATCCCAGTGACATGAAATACAAATGCAAACAGACAGCAGCTATAAGCTCTCTGGAAAGGGCAGGATGATAAAAAACATGATCAAACTATCAACCAATACTCCACATTTTGTCTGAACACCATAAATTACGCTATATAATGAGACATTTCCCTTTTTACAGCTGGGGAAACCAAGGCTCCCAAAGGACTCATAAAACCACCTCCCGGGATTAGAGTTGAGATGAGACGAGTTAATGAACAACAGAATTGAGTTTTAAGAGGGAAAATTTTCGTTCCAGTAGACTACAAGGTCACCACTGGAACTGGAAGCAAACCCACAGATTCCCGTCTCCTCATCTTGTCTCCTTGCAAACAATTCTGACTCTTTTGCTACGGAGACGCTGCCGTGGTTTAGATGCCATTTTCCAGGCAGGAATTCTCTACCTCCACCTGCAGCACCAGGGAAGTGTCCTGCTCAGTCTTCCAGGAGACCTGAAAGCCAGACCACGAGCAGAGCTGCTCTGCCCATCAAGGCAACCTGTCTGAACATCTCCAGCCCAGCTCAGGACCCGTGCAAGTCTGATGTTCTGGTATCTCTAATCCCTCGCAGCTGCCCAGGACATTTTCCCTGGCATCTGCTCGGAACGTTCATGTATTATGTACCACTTCTGCATCAGAGAGGGACAGGAGGATATGAACAGTGACTGCTATTTAAAGTGTCTGCAGGAATAACACTTAATCTGCTACATCAAGTCTTCCCTGCCTGCCCAGGATGAGCTCAGGGATGGAGGGTGTTTATACATCATGCATAATAATCATTACCTGCTCAATTACTGCTGTTAGAATGCATGGCTGGCACCAACTGCTGCCCCTTGTGCTGCTCTCCACCAGCTCCGTCTGCTAGGGGAATTCTTCCTGGTTTATTTTTAATTCTGCATCATAATCAGGCCCTAATTTTATGCATATTGGCTCAGGATATTTTTTTTTTTTTTCCCCTTTCTCTTACATTGTCAGTCTGCTTGTCACATCCTTGCTGAAGGGGATTCCTCACTTGAAGTCCTTCTCTTGGTAGGGTAGGATGGCCTCTTTTGGCTGAGGATTATAGGCCCTGACAGTGCTGACACAGAAAAATAAAACCCTGGAGTGATTTAAAGCCACGAGCAGGGCTGTTTCCTCCAGATCAGGAATATATAGCTACTACTGCCCTTTCCTCCTATAACTCAAACCCAGCCTAAACCCGGCTACTTAAAGCAGAGAGAGCAACCACAGACCCTTTGACAGCCTCCCCCCACCTTGCTGATAAGATTATCAAATTTATTTTCATTATAATTTATATATTTTATTACTAATTTTAATTGTAATAATTATTTGATATTTTACTATTTTTATTATAAATTGATTATTGAAGTTAATCACTTTCTGCCCACCATGAACCTGGGCATTTGTGGCCCAGGGTCACAGCAGAATTGATACTGAAGCTGGGACAATAAGACATAAAGGGATGAAGAGACTTGGATACACTCAAAAGAGAAGAACAACATAAATCTCCTAAATCCAGGGAATTGGATCAGACTGCCAGGCAGATCCACACTGGAAGGGTGCTACAAAATTTCTTTGCAAGAAAACAGCATTGAGTGAGCTCAGTTGCAATCTGCTTCACACAGATGCTTTAGAGGAACAGAATTTATTTACTTTTTAGTGGGTTCCCCCCCCTGCCCCAGCTTATACAAGATGATCATAAAAAAGTGAAGAAGCATTTAAAATCAGCAGCAGGCCTGGAAAAGCAGTGCTAATCCCTCCCTGAATAAGCTCCTTCCTTGCAGGAACTGGAAATTTATTTGCCTTCCATGGGCTGAAGGCTGTTCCTGTGCCAGACTTGCTCTATCAGGTGCTCTCAGCGTGGAGAGATGTTCCACCCCACTGTGACACTGCCAGGACCTGGAGATTTACAGCAAACATCCCAAATCCCATAAAAAGCCCCAAACCACCAGAGGAGATGCGCACAGAGAGTTAAAAGAGCTCCAGCATACTCCAAGCCTGTCTCATCAGCACAAAGGATGCCAGGAGCTATTGAAGCTGCTGGGGTTTTTTTCTGGGTTTTCCATGCACGTGGCTGCAGAAAAGGAAATATTGGGAGGACAACCCCCAGGACAGGAACTGGGAAAGCTACAGCCTGGAGCAAAGCTGGGATTTGCATCACACAGAGGCTCCGAGTCTGCTCTGGGAGCAGGGAAGACAGGCAGGAGCGGCAGTGGAAGGGGAAAGGTTCTTACATATGTCACACGCCATTGCAAAGTGATAAAAAAGTATTTGCATTCAAAGGATTCTCCTCAGGGAAGGCAGCCTTCCTCAGGATAAAGGACATTCCTCTGCCCAGCACAGCCTCCACGAAGTGGTGGTAATACAGTGCATATGCTCCAGCCGTAGTAAAGCACTTACAGCAAAAAATTAGGCTTTTTACTGTTCACTTAATTTAGTATTCACTCGATATTTCTGAGCTGGGGTAGGACATGCCACACACCAGTATCGTAATCTATAAAAATCGAGCATGTGTCATTTATCTGTGCACTGGTTTCTGGAAACAAAGAACCTAACGGTGAACAATCCTCAGCAGTGCTCAGAAAACCACTAACAAGGGAGAAAAATTAAATGTCAATATTGTCTAACTGGCTAGTTAAAATCATTCCACATGCATGAATAATCAGCTTTTCTCTCCCCCGCCCTCCCCTCCCCATCTTTTTGCTTAAAGGTGTTTCTAAGGAAGAGGGCAAATAAGGAAAGAATTAATCCAAGCTGAATATCTTCAGTCCCCAAGTTCTCTGCCTTCTCACTGCATGAATTTATGCTCTGGAATTACACAAATAGATGTTAATCTGGTGCCTGGCTCCTTTAGACAGGAGGCAGGAAGAAAACTGAGTTTAAGATTTTTTGGATTGCTGTGCAAGCTTTTGCATCTGCAGAGCTGTAGGGAAAGGTGCAAAGAGGCAAAGAAGCCTCAGAGCACTTAAAAATCCAGAAAAATCTCATCTGGTTGGTGCAATAAGGCCCAGTTTATTCCATCCACGTCCTGGTTTTGTCTCTCCTCCTGTTTCCTGGTGCTTCACAGGGGAGGATGTGGAGAGGGGAAGGTGCCTGATAACACCGCAGCCTCTGCTGCACTCAGTGCCTTTTCCTGATGGGAATGTGCTCACTGCCGTCCCTCAGTGCCTTTTCCTAATGGGAATGTGCTCACTGCCGTCCCACAATGGAAGCAGCAGTGCCCAGGGCATTACTAAATAGGAAGAAGCCCAAGTAATTAGTGGGAAGAGTGTTGTGTAATGCAGGATGGTTATCTCCGGAGCAGCCAGCCTCGGAGTTCCGAGCTCCTCTTGTCCCAGGTCATGTTGGGTCTGAATTCACTGACAGCTGCTGAATTGTCTTTTTTTTTTGACTCCAGGGGTAGCCTCGGGCTAAATGGAAGGAGCTGACAAAGCCAGACAAGCTGGGATCCATTTGGCGCAGCGAGGGGCACTGATGGGAAGACTCTCCCCCCATTAAACCAGTGCCTGCCACAGACTCTGGAATTCCTCAGCTCCCTTTCTACAGTGATTTCAGAGCCTTTTACAGCTCAGCAGGGAAAGGTTGTTAACTTGTGAGTGCTCAGAAACAGCAGCTGAGGCACAAAGCAGTAGAGAGCGTTTTCAAGTGCACCCCCAAAACTTGGAATGGTTAAAGGACACCTCACAGCACGAAGCTGGTGTGACCAAACCGTGTCTCCTTACACTCACATCTTCCATAGTACTAATCCTTGAGATGGAGACACTCAAAACCAACAGGCACTTAAAAATGGGGCCTGAATTACTAAATTACTGAGTCACTGGCCAAATCAGGGCTGGAAGCTAGACATTCTGAATGCCTCTTTGACCAGAAGACACTCACAATTGCTTAAAAATCCCATTTGAAAAGAAATTAAAAAAAAAAGCCAGCATTTGTCAACACAAAAGCTATGCTTTGTCTGCTTAAAATTCCCTTTGTCTCCAAGCAAGAGCTTGAAACAATGGGAAAGAAGAGAGAGATTTTGCCCACAGCACAGACCACATGAGAACTAGACAAAGCTGTACTGTGGAAACATCCATCCCATGGTGTGGACTCAGTAAAACAGCTCCTGATGGGAGATGCCGAGGCTCCTGGGGATCAGCACCGAGCTCTCCCCCAAATGCCACCTCGATGACACTCTGGGATGGAAGCCTGCAACGGAATGGACCTACTCCAGGCATCAAAACTTAAAATGCCACAAAAGCATCCGAGCTGAAGGCCGGGAGTACTTCGAAGGTCTCAGAACAAGCACAGCGCCAAACTGCTCATCTGGAACTGGGTTTCTGAGCTTCACTGACAAATGTAGGTGGTCTGCTGTGTGCTCAGGTGACAAACACCCAGTGTCTGCATGTCACAGCAGCGTTGATTCTACAAGGACACACTAGATTTCCCTCACAGGAAGGGACGAAGCTGGCACAGGTGGCTCCCAGTGACATCCAACCCCTGGCACACGCCAGAAGAAACACACAAAAGGAACACTACCAGCACTTAAGGAACTGCAACAAGGGGTTTATGGCACTAAGAAGCCATCACTAGAACTTCATTCCCGCTTTAAAAGTAGATTAATGATAAATATCATTCCCGCTTTAGAGGTAGAGCATCCTCAGTCACCATGTGAAGCTGGATTTCATTTGATGTTTCTTTTGGAATCTATTCAGCATTGCAAATTGACTCAGGTTCTTAAATACCTGGCCCCAAACACCAGGCCAGGTTCGCTGCTCATCTCGAAGCACGATATACAAAGAAGTGTCCCCAGGGTTTGCAGAGCCCTGCTCTCAGTGGGGGATATACACACTATAAAGCAAATAAAGCACACAGTCCCTAATGACCCCTCACTCAGCAGGTCCAGCTCCCCTCACAGCCCAGTGAAAGGGTTTCACTCAGCGTGATTGAAAGCTCTCACACCATTTTAAGACTGGTTTTATGCTCCAGGAATTTCAAGTAACGCTACCGGAGACATCTGAAAATTAGGTGCTGCTGCAGCTTCCACTGGCAATCGTGTGCTGCTTCACTGTTTTTTGGAAGCACACAGCAGCTCGGGCTCTGGGTAAAACACACCGCACAAACCCTGTATTCCGTGTCCCTGGAAGTCAGGCAAGTTCCCTGGTTTCCCATTTTGAGCACGCTAAGCTGTTGGCTTTCCATGAGCGGCACTTCTGCCTGCTCATGTCTTACAAGACCCAGAGAGCATTTAGCAGACATGCACTGCAGCCTCATGCTGCTGCTCTGAAATGAGTGCTAGTGCCAGTTAATGCCTGGGGAAAATGAAGCAATTTCCTTAATACTACTCAACAAGGCAGGATCAGCAGCAGGATTCCCAGCACCAGCCTCAAGTCTCACTCCAGCAGATTTACTCTGGAATCACCCCACCACAGCACAGCTCCAAATCTGGCTCTGGGTACCTTTTTTTTCTGCAGAGCTTTGATAAATGGTTCTTTGTTCAGGAAAAAAAAAAAAAAAAGGAAAATAAAAAAAAAAAGCCCTGATGTTGGAGAACGTGGCTCCTTTTTCCTCTTGTCCCTGGAATTGTGATTGGAAATAATTGGAAGTGTCACTGGAAGTAATCAGAAGTGACAGTCCCTGGGCTACAAGGCTTTTGCTTCAAGTCTAACGATCCCCCCGCAAAACAAAACCTAAATTTAAACAATGAAGTCATAAAGTGATTTGCCTTCAAGGTTGAAAACCCTGCAATATTTAAAAAAAAAAAAAAAAAAAAGGAAGTGCCTGACTCTGGTTTAGTTCAATATTCAAGGCTTGCTGTGTGATATTAAAGACAACCTCCTGCACTTACAAAGACACCCCATGATTTCCCGGCTCTCTGCAGCCCTACCCGACAGATAAAGGTCCATACTGATACTAAACATTGCCATGGCCTTTAAAATTTTATCAACCCTTTAGGGAAAGAAGTAGATCGATCACTCTGAGCTACGAGACTCAGCCAGCACACATCTCAGATATCCCAAATACCGGAAAACCACCCGATTCCAATATTTTTGGTGAAGCACAAAGGGAATGGAGTCACTTTTTTTTTCATACTCCCATTCTGAAAAGGCCTCTCACTTTGTACTTAATGCCATCCAGACACCAAGGGAAAGAGTCTCTGCTCAAAAGACCTGACAGCCAAAACACACTCCACACAGGTATATGCTGGATAGAAAAACTAGATTTTCTCTTATTCATGAGTAACTCAGACTCAGCACACGCAGCCCAGAGTTTCCTTCCTGTGAGGTTTTTCTGGTAACACAGCAGCACTTCACACCAGGAGTGGAGTTTCTCAGTACATTGGCACTGAAAATCCATTGATACTTGAGCAAGTATCTTATTAGAAAATAAGGGTAAGTCCCTCCAGCTTGACCAGTGGTAGCTGTTTGTCAGTGATCTGCCCATCACTATTTCCACCCACATTTGAGGCCATATCAGGAGGAAAGTGGCTTTGAATCAGAGCTGCAGAGGTTTCAGACAGGGAACAACTGCTGCATCACCTTCAGGCTGTGTGCACCCACCTTGTCTTGGCTTTCTCCTCCTGGATGGGGCTTTAAATATTCTCCACCCAGTCTGGCCCTGCTGGACTGCATTGCCCAAAGCTTTATCCAAGGGGGACCCTTCCCACAGAGCTGCAAGCACAGCAGTGCCCAGGCCGTGCTCATCCCTTGCCTCCAACCGTGCACGCTCCACTTCCGAAGCCTTTCCAGGAGAGCAGCTTCCCCCTCTGCCAGTGCGTGTTACAAACACGGCAGGATCTCCACTGACCTTTTCCTTCCAAAGGCAACGAAACTGCAGGCACTCAGCTGAACTCCAACCTTTCCACCCAGTCAGTCGCACGCACTAAAGGGCTTCAGACTCGTTTGCCGGCCACAAAAGTGGAATGGCAGCTCCACAGGAGGAGAGGGATGGGCTTTGAGGGCTCTGATGTCCACTGATTCCTGTAGGACAGCAGATGTGACGCCCTGGATCTGGGTCTGCCCCATAAGGGGAAGTGCTGAGTTACAACACTTGCCTTTTTTTAAGCTGCGAAATATTCTCCTGGAGGTGAAGGAGCAGATCAGGACAGGACTTGTTTCATCACATTCACCACCTTCGATGCATCTTACACTCAGTCCTCTTTGCAACTTGTTGCAAAGGAAAGTCAGAGCTGTTTAATGAGTGAAGAATAAACCAAATATCAAAGTGTGGCTGAGGAAAGCCTGGCCTCGAGTGCTTTGCTGAGCAGGGTGGTGCCCATCCCTCCTCACATCGCCCTGCTGCTTTTCCTAGGACTGAGACACTTCTGGGAAGAAGGACCAGCTTGATTCTGGGTTGCTAACCCAGACTAGAGCTCCCAGTTTGTGTTGCATGCACCTCCTCTGGGTTCTGCCCGGGGAAATGCATGTTTTGGGCAAGGTTTGATCCCCTGGCTGGCAGAGGTGGGCAGTGATTCCACCCGGCACTGAAGGGAGAAGCTGGAAGTTCACCCTCACTTCTGTTGGCTTTCAACCATCACTTCACACATTTTCCATTGTTGTGCTTCCTGCATCCTCCACCTTCCCGTCCTTTGAGTATCTATTCCCAGACCTCACTGACCTGACTTCACCCTTGACTTTTTGCTGGGCTGCTTCTGCAAACGAACCATGTCTAAAAACAGATGTAAAAACAGCTTTGGGGGGAAAAGGGAAGAAGAAAAAAAAAAGAGAGCCCCATTCATCTTTTTAACAGGACACCACCAAATTCCCTCTGCACCCAGAGCAGCCTCTTCTTACCACATTAGTGCCCAAGATAATCACAATATTGTGCGCACCACAGCCAAGCTTTCCCTCAAGTGTGTTAAATAAATACATCACACGAAATACAAACACTTGAAGTAGAGGTGGTTAGAAATAAAAGGCAGAGTTTGACCAAAGCTGTGGGGGAAAGGCACGGAAAGCAGCTCTCAGCACCCCATTTTATTGATCCTTTACAGGATCAATAGTCCAGTGTAGCAATCGTTTAGTCCGGTGTAGCAAAGACTTAGACACAAGAAGATGTTCCAAAGACACTCGAGACCCTGAGTGACTGGTAATGGTTCTTTTCAGGCAGCTCTGAAAACTCCAACCAAATCCCACCCTGCAAACCTGCTCAGTTCCCTGCAAAGCCCCGGGTTTGCCCTGAGGAAAACAGGGGCGTTTGTCGTGATCCCGAGGATAGAACACCGGGATATCTCCGAGCCAGATGAGCAGTGGCATTCCTGGGAAAGCTTTGTGCTGCCCTGACACAAAGTGTCCTCCTGGAGGACCCCACAAAACAGACTCGCCACGGTGGTTACAAGGGCAAAACACCACTCGTTTTCCATGGGAAATTCAGAAAAGTTGCCCTCCCTCGAACTATTTCCCATCAAATAAATTCATCTTCCCAATTCTGGCTCCATTTGTGGCATCCTGCTTTTCCTCACTCTGGCAGGTTGCTTTTTTTTTTTTTTCCCCCCCTCTCCTCCTCTTCTTCCTCGGGGTAAAATGGAAAAAGCAGAAAGGATAAAAATAACCCCCAAAATAAACTTTTTCTAACGTTAAAAATCCAAAGTATTCCATATAAAACAAAGCACTACTGGAGGAAAACAGACCATTTTTCATTGAGTGCCTTGACAGAAAGTATTTGATGCAAACCACCCCTGGCCTTAGAAGGATTTGAGTGTCTCACAAGGAGTTTTAACCCTGATGTTGTGCCAGGGAGCAACTCAGTTGTGTCTGTCCCCTCTGAATCCCCCCAAACGGATGCATCGCTTCTCTTAATTCCTTTCCTGAGGTATTCCCAGAGTAGTATTCTAATAAAGAGCTCCTTGCCCTGTCTTAGAATTAAATTCACACTATTGTAACAGGCTGAATGTTGAATAAAGTTGTTTTGTTCATTGTTTTTGGATTTTATGTCATAAACTTTCGCCAATTATCACTTACATGATGCTGCCCTTGTGAAAAGCTTTTTGAGCTAAATGCAACATGAAGTTACCTTCATTCCTTCAGAATCCAATGACACAAATAGGACATGAAATCCCCCCAAAAAAAAAAAACCAAAACCAAACCCAAACAACAAAACCCTTTTCACAGCACAAATATTTTGGTTTTCTACTCCACTGCTGAGCCAAGGCTTTGTTTTTGCAAAGTGCTGTAAAAACACGGGGCAAAACCCTTGTCCCACCAAGCTTCTAAGCACACCAGGAAACAGTGAAAGGCAAGAGAAGGGGCCACAGAAAACTAGAAAATAGCAAGTGTATTATATACTATTCTATATATACACTATCCTCTAGGCTATATGTAGTATATATTATATATTAGTTACCATATATACTGTATATTATATATATAGTAGTATATATACTATATATATACACTATATATAGTTACTATATATACACTATATATTATTATATGTTAGTTACCACTGAGAAATTTTGAAAACAGCTGGAAAAAATCAGCAGAAATAAAGATCTGTAGGCTCTGCTTTAAGCAACCTGAAAACTGTCTTCTACTACTTCCAGACAGAGCATTCCATTAGAAAATTCCCTGATGGAGAGCAGGAATGGTTTGTTTTCCTTTTTTTTTTTTTAGCATCGCAGTGTTTCTTGGCTTTGCTGGGGCACAGGACAGCAAGGATTTAGGGAGAGGGATCTCAGGGAGATGTGATACTGTGTCTGAGGAGAGGAGCCCAACTCATCCAGCGGAGCACAGCCCCAGGCTGACCTGCTGAGCTCCTCCCGGATCCGCTGGGATCCTCCAGCTCCGAGTGTGGTGGATACCTGGGCTGTCAGACCCGATTCCTCACGCCAGCAGGCACTGGGGAGGATCTGCACCGTGACCTTTCTCCCTGTGCAGCGAGACAACCAGAGTCTGGGGGCTCAGGGCTGGGCTGTAAGACACTCCTCGACCTCGGGGCTCAGCGGGCAAAGCTCAGCTCCGCCTGCACACGAGCGATTTCTGCCCTTCTTCCAGCTGCTCCCAGCCCAGTAACACCAGTATAACCCCCCAGCTGAGCACATCTGGGTCAGACAACCCCCAGCACCAACGTGAAGGGTCACTGCCGACAGCTGGGTGACTGATGTAGTCCTGGGGACCTCACTGAGAGCAGGAGTGTGTTTTAAAAAAAAACAACAACATTGCAGCGTTTCTTGGCTTTGCTGGGGCACAGGACAGCAAGGATTTAGGGATAGGGATCTCAGGGAGATGTGACAGGGCACACTGCAGGAGAAGACCAGTATAACCCCCCAGTTCAGCTCGTCTGGGTCAGCCAACCATCACATGCGCTGGGGGGAGCGACCCTTAACACCGGTGTAAAGGTTCAGTGCCAACAGCAGGACATCAGAAAGCGGGAGGACTGATTTAGCTTGGCACATCTGCTGCTCTGAATCCTAAGTCCATGGGTTTCTGGAGGGCAGGGCACACACAGCAGCCAGCAAGTGAAGAAAAAGTACAAAACCAGTGTCAAAACCATCGTCAAAACGATCGCCCATCTTTGATCACAAAAATTAGCTTTTTACTTGAACGGAAAGCTCGTTAAAATACTCATGATGGACTTGGAAGGGGTGAAAGAAAGCAGAGGAGATTTCCCACCCCTGAAAATTTAAAGCAATTCAGTCAAACTTTTAAATTACAGCGTTTGTTACTTTTTTTTTAACACATCATTCTATTATAAAGTTTTTCCACTCAGAAGTGAAGAGCCACAGATATTTCCCTCGGAAACTTCCATTTTGATGCTCAAAATCAAATCGATTTTGATTTGCAGTGGTGTTTAAAAGAGTTTTGACCCAAGATGAGAATCTGATGTCACGTACAGGTAGACACACATATTAACATGCACCACCTTCCACTCCTCACTCCCTGCTCCTGCCTCATTCACCCACCTTTTACTGGCAAACTGAGCATCTTGTCCACACTTAGAAGAGTCTTTCATCTTGTCTTGTTTTAAAAGTCTCCTTACAACAAATTGCCTCCTGTTTCCTGTCTCCCCACACAGCTCCTCACGTGCCCCAGAGAGGTAAACAGTGTAAAGGACTGTATATATTAGCCATGCTCTTGGTATGTTTAATAATGAAACCCCAAACCAGGCAACCCTCCCTTTAAGGTCCTCTAAAAACTTTTTTTCCCCCCCACTCTAACCTTTCACTTTTATGGATTTTCTGCAGTTCAAAAGGTATAGAAGTGCCAGTGATGACTTCATTTTTCGGGCTGATAGACTTTCTCTAGCTAGGAAATGAGTTTCCCCAGCCTCCTTGTACACTCAGGGTGATCTGGGACCAGGGAATCACGATACTTCCCCTTCCTTTTCCCTGGGACACGCTTCTGATATTGGGGAATGAAGCTGCACACAGAGCACAACGACCTGTTGACAAGGCAGGGAAAGCAGAGGAAAGAGAAGGGCAATTCAGTGACCAGTGTAGGACCAGGAAACAGAATATCCCAGGTTTTGCTGTGTCCAGTGCTTGGCCCACTCCCACGGAGAGGCTGAGAAGCCTGGCTCAGGTGAGGCATCAGCTGCCTTTTGTTCTGCATCCCTGTGTTCCTGCCATGCTGGAGATGCCCAGATGGCAGAGGTAAAGCGATAAAGGCCGTCGTGTTTCATAAATAAAAGCATCAAAGGTAAGCTGTCGTTACATTGGAGCCAAAGCCACACCTTTTCCGTGGCGGCAGTTTATTCCTTTTGCTCCAAGCATTCAACATATGGGAATATTCAGCAGCTGAATAGGATCAGAACTGCAGCTCCCCACCAGCGAGGTAAGCCACCTGCCCTTCTGCCTCCCTGATTTCCGCAGATCCACTTTCCTGACCGTCCCAGACACCTCTGGCAGAAGCTCAGCTGTCCCTAAACTTGCTGTCTCACCTCCTGGGGTGTTCTTTAAACACCCTCCCCACCACGGGGAGACACAGCTGGCCAAAGCAGATGTGCAGGGGGGACAAACTGCTGCCCGAGATCCATCCCGCTCCTACAGATAAAACCTCTGCTGACAGCAGTCTCTAGAGCCAACACCTTTTCAACGATTTACTCAGCAGCTCTACAAATTTTACTGTATTTCAGGTGGATTAAAAAAAAATCAAAACCTCTCTAGTCCACATTCCACACCTGAGACTGAAGGGACAGGGCTGTCCCTGGAACATTTCTTTCTGGATGGTCAAAACACCCCTGTTCTGCCACAGAAATGCACCATCCTGTGGGGCTCAGCTCCTCCCAGGGAACCAAGGACCAGCCCACTTTTTCACACCTGTATCCAGGTCCCCGGGAAGACTGGGAATTTGCAGTCTTTGCCCAGGCAGGGCAGAAGTGGGAGCTGAGGGCCTGTCAGCACGGTGTGGGGAGCAGAGCGGAGGCAGGGGCTCACTCATCACATCCCAGTGCCTCCAGGGGTGCAGAAACCCTCTCGGGCTGCTCCCGAGTCACGCTGGGAGACAAACCCCCTCCGAGTCCTCGGCACTGCAAACTCTCCTCTCCACATTCACTCTCCTTTAAGGTCTCCTGTTCCATTTTCCACTCCTCTCCTGCTCAATCAGCTTCCACCTCTGTCCTTTCCCTCCTTTCAGCAGCCCTCTCTCTTCCCTTCCCTTGCCTTCCCCCTTTATGTCCCTTCTCCCATCCTTTTCTCCCCCAACTCCTCCCTCTTGCACTTCAACACATCTGTTTCTAATCTTAACCATCCACTGGAAACAATAACCCCTTTTTATTTTAAAATAATCTGAAAGCTGAGTGCCCAAGCAAATCAAAACAGTTACACAAATTTGACACTATGCCTGAAACAAAGACATTTTTGTTCACCTTTTTCTGCCAGAGAGGCTCAAGCCCCTCACTAGTTTATCGCTGAAAAGCAAAAACAAGAGACACACATTCCCAGATGAGCCTGTTTAACCACCAGTTTTAAAATTAACCCAGATACTAAGAGATCTCTGCTGATCAACCTGCTAATAAAGCGACAAGGAAAGCATCAGCACCCGAACACTGCTGAAATGACAGCTTTCCATGAAAGTTTTTTGCCTTACAAACCCCTCTCTCCAGCTCACCAGAAAGGATTTTCAGTCGCACGGAGCAGACCCGTGGAAGTTTGATTAAAAAAACTAAGCAAAACCTACCTAAGAAGAGAATTGGAAGTGCAGACATTCCGTCTCCGAGCAAGAGGGACTTTTCCTCCCTTTTTCTTCCTTTCTCCCAGGAACAGCAGGCAGACCTGCATGGGATTCAAAGGAACGCCTCTGGAATGTGCTGAGTGTAATTGCATCCATGTGCCAGAAAAATAACCAACTTCACTCTTTCTTCCCTCCTGCTATCCATCTCCTTGTCCATATTCCATCCGGATCCGGGCAGAGCTTTGGAGGCTCTGCAGCTGCTGCTTCAGGCCCGGGGAGATTGTTTGGGGAGGAGAAGAGGCAGAGGCAGCGCAGGGACTTCGCATCCACGGCGGCACGGAACAATTTGGCTTGTCTGGAAAGGAGAGAAGCAGGGGAAAAAAACCACTGTGCTCAATGTTCACCACATGGCTGCCTCCCACAGGAGCCCCTCCCTGCCATCAGCTGGGATTAATAGTGAAGACCAGTCATGTGGGTGAGGTGCAGCTCATTTCTAGCAGCAAAATACATGTATTTTTTTGAAGGAGAAGCCAGAGGCTTTGCCTAGTGTTAAAACAGTTAAGTTTGGAGGCAGTAAAAACCCAGCCTGGAAAAAAAAAAAAAAAAATAAAAAAAAAAAAAATCAGATTCGTCACTCAAGGGTTAGAAAGATACTCTTGGAAGAATCACACACACTCCTCAGATCATAAACACACAGATACATTAGCTTTGTTCTCTTTCCTGGATAATAAATTGCAAATAAATTAAAGCTTTTAGTCTCGCTGAAATGCTTGCTCTGCGGTTTTCTTCTGCAGTTTCTAGGAGAGAAAAATACTCCTAAAAAAAAAAAAGGCATTTAATTTTACGCTGATGAGAGAAAAGCCAAATCAAGCAGAAATTTGTTGTCTACATTTAGTGGGTGCAACTTGTAACTCACTCCCAAAGGGCATTTTTAGGCAGCCTGAGAGACCTTTACAGCCCATCTTCAGCTTCACCCCAGTGCAGTCACAAAGCGGGGCAAGTTTTAAAAATTACCTCAGATATTCCTTCCCATCCTCACGAGGAAATCTCCATCATACACAGGGGGTGGCAAATCAAACGTCTTTACCCACCCTGGTGCCAAAGGAAAGCTCTGGAATACAGGACAAAAATTCTTCCCCCTTAGGAACAGTTGTAAAAGTGTTTCTAAATCCTAAGAGGAGGAGCTGCCAGCCTGTGCTTTGGGACATCAGACTCCAGTTTCAAGCTCTCTGTCCCTCTGTGTAACCTCATCAACACATAATTCCTATAGACTTCACCATAAACTCAGGGATAGCTGTTCTTTCTGCCTCCAGGGATGAAAATAAACCCTGTGCAGAGCCAGGAACTGGACTCAATGATCCTTGTGGTCCCCTTCAACTCAGAATATTCTGCTTTTTTATGAAATACAGCAATTTTTGTGAAGTCCCTAATGAGGGGCACAACACTTGGAAGCTCCATAGGAATTCAGTACCTTCTCTGTTCATGACAGAGCTTTGCAAGCATTTATGGAAACACCACAAACACTGGATCAAACTTGACCCAAGATCAAACCTTAGATTCGGGCTGATACCAAAGATAAATTACATGGATAAAAATTACCCTTCTGCAATCCAGTTTCATTAAAGTTTGATTTGCCCCTCCCAGGCTCAGATGGGAACAAGAGCAGCACTTTGGCTCCTCCTCTCCAGAACAGCTGTTCTCTCTGTAACACAACGTTTTAAGCAGCAGATTCATCCAGCACAGACCAATGATAACACAAATCAGTGGTTATTAGCGACTGGAGCAGTTCCTATGGAGCAGCTCCACCTATCCATGTTTTAAGAGCAGGTTCCTCCAGAATTTTTCCCCACGCGCTCGGCCGAAACCTGCTGGTGGTTTCCCAGCTGGGAGAGGGTCTGCAGACACCGCGGATTTTCAGTGCAGGACATGGATCAACGGAGAAAAGTGCATTTAATGCCCCTCCCCGGCCCTCCAGAAGCCAAGCAGCACCGAGCTTGTCTCCCTGCATTAGGAGCCTGACAGAAGACGTCCCAAGCTCTGCTGCGAAATTCCCGGCATCCCGCTCAGCTTTAATAGAATCAATGCATCAGAAAGCAGGAGGGGGAGAAGTGTTGTCACCCTGCGCTCAGTGCCCAGCCTCCCACGGGAATTCCGGGGGCTGGGATGCACAGGGAGGAGGAGGATGGGAGAGGAGGATGGGAGAGGAGGCCACGCATGCAAAAATCTCCTCTCCATCAGCTCAGACAAGTCGTACCACAGCCTTCACTTCACCTCCAGCAAGCTCCTCAGAGCTGTGGGGGGCAGGGGGGGCTCTCCCTTTGGGGTTTGGGTATGGCAGGGGCACCTCCCTGCTCTGGGGAACAGTTCCCAGTAGGGAAAAGGAGGACACAGCAGCACGTCCTCTCAAGGCCTTTGCTGCTGTGCCTGGGGAAATAGCTCCTGTCCACAGCACACCGTTTTTCCAGAGGCGGGGCAGGCTGTTCCAGGTGGGTTTGGGAACACTTTCAGTGCACAGGCACGGGAGGTGCATCGTGCACTTCTCAGCAGGGAGAGGACTGAAACAGCAACTGAGGCTTGAGATGTTCAACCTCAAAATAAAACCATCCCATAGAAACCCTTTCTAAACTGAGTGAGTTTCTCAGGGTTCCTGTCCTTGGTGGCCCTTGGCGGACCCCAAGTTTTAGGAGCAGGTTCAAACTACAACTCCTGTATACAAACATCTGCAGAGACCCTCAGGGGCCACAGACCAACCACTTTTCTGGTGTCTTCCCCGGTGCTGTCCCGCTTTCAGACGTTTGGATGATGAATCCTTTCAGAAAACACACTCTTTTAAGCCTTAAATCTTAATAAACCTGAAATCCTAAGAGCCTGCCCAACATCCAGTAGCTTGTTCTTGTACCTCAACCAGCAGAAGCACACAGAGGGACCTTTTATCTAATTTCTATCGGGATTTTTGTATATCAGGTTATTCCTTTCACCTCCTTCTTCCTCCTGGAGCTGGAGCTGTCCCTCAGTGCTGCAAACCCACTGCCCAGCACCCAAAACACACCCAGAAGCTGTTTTATTCCAGAACTGTTATGACACAGCAAGAACACAGCCTTGTGCTGACTCTTCATTAATCCTGCTCTCCAGGACTCCATATATCAACTTATCTCACACAATTTAAGTGATTTAAGCAGCTTATTGATATAGTGAGTAGAAAACCCCCAGATCATTCATCAGGAGAGCTCAAGGAGCACTTTGAATCGGAATCTCTTGAGCAAAACCACTTGCTGTTCTGGTTTTGGATTTATAAATGAAGAAGAGGCACGAAAATACAAGAGGAAAAACAAACAACACAAACAAACCAGGCTCCGAACAAAAAAAAAACCGTGCTACAAACAGGCAATAAAGAGTGTTAGGGTAGAAAACCAAACCCTTCACACAGATTTCTTTTCACAATAAGCCACTGGAGGAAAGGCTTCTTTATTCTGTATCGGGACCCAGACACTGCCTCGTAAACCAGTTGTTGTTTAAGGAGCTCTCCTCTCTCAAGGAGGCTTCAATAATTGATCATAAAAGCGCTATTAGTCATTTACTATCACTAAAAAAAATCTCACTTCAGAGAGGCTTAGCACTCGTAGTGTCAGTAAATGTATTTGAGGGAGAAACCAACAGCTAAAAAGCTCCTTTAAACTTCGGTCCACACGGCTTGTTACTCCAGCATTTATTTTTATTTGTTTTATGGGAAAACACCCTTGCTGCCTTTTTCTAGAGCTTTATTTCCGATGTGAGCCTGTAACTTGACTCAGTACATTAAATATAAACAGTTCCTCATACGCTGCAACAGAATTTTTAATCTACCAACTTTATGCTGATGCTACAAAAACAAAGAACTGAGCACAAGCCACTTAAAATATATTATTGATTTTATACCAGAAGGCAAACCAGGTCAAAACCTACAAGGTTTAATTTTCATTGCTATAAAAAAAACTTTCAATTTCAAGTTATGGTAAAAAACAATCCCAAAAAATTAACGGCGTGTAGTTTTGAAGGTTTTAATTTTTTGTTAATTTTATTTTTTAATGTGTGTATGACAGTAATTGAAAATGGGGGAGGAAAAACTCACTAAAGTAGCTGGGAAAAAGAACCTGTGTAAAGAAAGAAGTATTTATTTAAAAATTATGGCTAGGAAAAAGACAATTTGTTTGCTGCTTTTACTGTGAGGTAAGCAAAAACCTTGGGGTTTTTTAATGCTTCAGAATAGCTTTAGTTCTCCGAACATGTAGTTTTTATGTACTTTTTATGTACTTTTATGAAGGGCTTGAGCACATGAAGTTAATTCCATCATAAGTGAAATATAGGAAAATATAGAAATATGGTGGAGGAGGATTGAGTGAGGTTGTTTAGGTATTACTGTGCTTAAAACTGATCTTAAGGAGGCTTTAGTGTTTGTGGAGTTTTTATTTTAAGTGTCTGTTACTTCTGAACACCAATAGTTTAGTTCTGAGGGTGCTTCTTGTCTCGATCTAGATTTCTTTTAGAGAAGCTTCGAGGCTTTTGAAGCTCTTAATGCGGGAATAATGTCGAATATAAATTATTAAACATGGCTTAGTATTGAATTAATCAAATACCTTCATATTGAATATGAAGTTAACTTTTAAAATGACTTTTCTCAGTGTGTAGTTGCTCCTCTGAGTTAGGAATGGCTTAGTAATTTAGGAATGGCTCAGTGACTTAGCCCCTGGGAGTTGGTAGATGCCCTCCAGCCTCGCTGCTGGCCCTGTCACTGACCTGCTTTGGGTAACTCAGCACTTTTTCTCTTCAATTTTTCTTCTCTGCTCCTGTTACACAGCACAGTCATCGTTAATGCAGCAACTACGAGTAGAGAATCTATTTGAAAACTCCTCGGAGCTCATTTTTATATTGAAATATCTGTGTCTTCCAAGTGCAGCAGAGGTAAAAAGGGCTCATCCTGAGCACTGTCTCTATAGAAACGTATTTCTTAAAAACCCCTCAGAGTTCAGTAAAGCCTGACCTGCAGAAAAATCAGGGAGATTTTCCTTTTTACCCCAAAAGCAAATGTTTAAGCCTTTTGAAACGAAACCTTCGAGGTGAAAGGTGAGCGCCATGTTTCAGTTTTCTGTTCTGCTCCCGTTTAAACAAATATTTTGATACTTTAAATGTAAATATTAGTGTTGCTGGTGAAGGAGTTTATAATGATGTGCTCCAGAATAGCAAACCATTACGTGCCTCTGAGTTGCTCCCAGGTAACTGCTGCCCAAGTACTTCTGAGCTCTCTCCTAATAAACAACCAGACCGAAGTTCACATTCCTGCCCACTCCCATCACAGGATGCACTTTGTGGGACACGGTTTTGCCAGCTGCCTATAGAAAAGTAAATTATTTGGTTTCGTTACCAGAATGCAGCACACTTGGGTTAGCAAACGATTTTCCCCCTGGATATTAGACTTTTTTTTTTGTTTTGTTTTGTTTTTTTTCGTAGAAGTGCAGATTTCAAAAAGAAAAAAAAATAAATCAAGGGGACGGAATTTAGGTGGTTTATTATAAATATGCTTCTGAATGTTTAATGAAGAATTTTCAGTGAATATCCACACTGAGCCTGCAGGTCCTGAGCCACACTCTGGTTCTCTTGTCCTTCTCATTTGTTCAGCCTTAGCGAAGGGGAGAGGAGGATCCAGCAGCCCATTTCCAGGTGGAAATGGTCACTGGGGGATTTCCCCATCCCTGCTGCCTTCACTTCTGTTCTTCCCTCTGGCATCTTACTGCTATACGTAACATTGCTCCTCTCTTGCTGCTTAATGCTATATGGAACTCCTGAATTTAATCATTGCAAGCTATGATTTAGTTTCTCCTTCTCTTAGGACTTCATGAGATTTTCGGATGAAACTGGTAGTGTTGATTTTTAAGGAAGCACATGGCTATGTGCTGACTGCCTGCTCAAAAACTACTGTGTCATTAGAAAATACTGACTTTTCGGTGTGGCTTTTAATGGGTTTGGGGTTTGTGCCCTGCGTGTCCATATGCTCCAAAAATTGTTGAGGCTTGTGGACTTGCCTGGACACGCCTACATGTGCAAACATGTTGTTGTACGCTCATTTATAGATGAGCTACACAATGGCTCGGCTCCCCTGCTGCAGCTTTGCTCCAGGCAAGTGTCCTCTGAGCTTATGTTTAAATAATGCCATCTAAGATAATCATTTAATGTATATAACTAATTTAATGCGAAGTGCAAGGAGTGAGGGTTCCCAGACCTGCTCTTTCAGCTCCTATTAAAGTGGCAGAGTGGTCACTGGGGCTGTGACACCGACTCTGGATGGATAAAAAAACACTTGGAAAGGCTTCCTGCTCAGTTCCTAAAGCTTTTCTGACAGTCCCAGTCGCACCAATCAAAGCCACTTAAACCCAAAGGACACTGGAGAACTGGTAGGAAATCCTGGATGCACTCAAGGGACATGGGAACCTGTGATTCTAATGTGGGTAATGTTCTTAAAAGTTCCCCTTTCCAGCTCTGCTTTTGTTTCAGGATGTGACTGGATGAAATTCCACCCTGTTCTAGCCTGGTTCCTGTTGGAATTCTCTGTATAGATTGGAGTGTTGGACTCTCTCCATCGTGTTTTGAAGGGATCTTATCCCTTCTTTCCTCGTTGATGTGGGTCTGATAAACCTCACTCAAGAGTTACCGTTCCGTTCTTCCGCTTCCTTCCACCTCCTGTGACTATTCCCGGGAGAGGGGTTTAAGGATTTGGAGAAGCCTTGCCGCCGTGCTGTGAATTAATCATGTTATTAAATGAATAATCTTCCTCCAAGGTACTCCTGGCTGTTTGGAACTGGGTTTCTGTTCACCGCAAGTTTTAGTTTCAGGAGAGCACACGGACAAGATGAGTTCGCTCCTGTTTCTTCCTAGCCAAGTTACAACAGCCCGGCACGTCGAAGGAAACCAATTTTCATGGTCCCAGCAGGAAGGAAAGAAGCAGAAGGATCTCCTTCCCCTGTGCATAGAAATATTCATGAAGATGTCGAGATTGCTAGACTGGAGTGAGAGCGCCCTATCAATAAATAAAGAGCATCAGTATCTTATGACATTAGTGAGGGAAGAATGACATCCCTTTTGCTTTTATTTCCTTCTATTTTAGAACATTCAAGTTACAATATTCAGCTCAAAATGGCACTTGAAGCAAATTTCTGAGGGCTTGATTTAAGGGGAAAAAAAAAAAAAAAAAAAGGTAGTTTGTGTTGAGCTGCAGGAATCCATTAAGCTGAGAGGGGGATGAGCAGCTGTGGAAGCCTTCCCTAAACCCTGTCCATGGGCACCTCTGTGTCCGAATGCTCTGACTCCAGGCTGGAGAGCTCCTGGAGGGATAGGAGGGATGCAGCTTCCCAAATAATTGTATGTAGGGAAGGAAGGAGGGCAAGCTGGTGGATTTTCACCATGGCAGAACTTAAATCCTGTTTTTCCAGGAGGTTAAAGATATTTTTTTTTCAAAGTAATTAGCGTGGTACTAATTAAAATTTGAACCCTATCTAGTGAAATCTTGCTCTTGTCACATCATTTTTCTTCATAGAGGGAAACCGTTTTTCAGCTCTTCTGCTACTGAGTTTCCTTCAGGAATTCCTTGCCCCTTCCAGATATCCCTGTTCAGGTGATCTGCTTATTTTCTGTTAGGATTTAGGCAGCTTACAGGCTTGAGTCCTGGCCAGAAATGCATCACCTCTGAGGCAGCTTTATTTTAATTTGGAATTTTCTGCTTTTCTTGTATGAAGACCTGTAGGTTGGTGGTCCCACCTTGTTGATTCTGTAGTCCCCTTCTGCAGAGCAATTCTGGTCTGGCAGATCTTCCCTCTGCTGGGCTGGAGATCTTAATCTCCGAGAGGGAACTGGGGAGGGAATCCAAATGTTTCAATGGGATTCACTTTTAATCCAAATGTATTTAAACCTAGAGCCTCCACACAAATGTGGAACATAGCAAATAATTTTCTGGCCCAAGCAAACTCTCATAACTATTCATGTTACTGTTTCTTTCCTGTTTGCAGCCCAGAAATGATTGGGAAGTGCTGATTTATGGCAGAGGAGGAGGCTGTTCCCTTCGAATGTGTGCAGGATAATGCATATATTCCCAGCCATCCTAGGCTGGGAGGAGCTAAAATGTATAAATCCTGTAGGTTTTGGAACAAAACTGACTTTTCCCAGCTGAGATTCCCCCCCTGATGACTAATTTGGGGGCTGTTAAATACCTGTGAAGCTGGAGGTGCCCACATGGCTGAAATGAGCTGGTTGTCCCTGTGAAGGTGTATCCCAGCAGGATAACTCTGGGCTCCCAAATCCACTGTGAGAGGGTTCTCACTGCAGAAGCGATGCTGAGCACCCAGGGGCTGTGGTGGCACTCGTGGAGCAGGGGATGAGGAGGGGCTTGGCACTCGGCTCCTGTTCTGAATGACTTTACCTGGAGGTAATCTTTTCCGCCAGGCTGAGCCTGACATTAAAAATGGAAGAGGCCAGGGACATTTTCCACCCAAAGCTCAATGGAAAGTGGCAGGTGTCAGATTTTTGCAGATTTCTTTCTCTTAACTCAGAGGCTTCTGCTGACAGGGACTTGAAGGCTCCAACCTGGAAAAGCTCCAAAGGGAATTTTTTTCGCGGCGGACTTAAAATACAAAATATTTTTAAAAGGTGGAGGGGAGGGGAAAGGACAGAGAGGTCAAAGGTGGAAATGGAAATGGTTCGGCTTGGAGAAGCCGTGTGGGGGAGAAATCTCATTTATACACTGCTAGGCAGCTGCAGGGGTTCTCTCGCTGGTGTAGTCACTCAGAACACGGTGCCTTTGCCAGAAACACTGAACTGGGAGCAGGATTTTCCTTCTCTTGTCATTTAAAGTGCACGTGGAGAGAACTGCTCAGCAGTCAGGTCCTCTGGCTAACCCCTCCTGGGTTACCAGCTGCACCTTCTCGCGTCTGCTGGATTCAAACGTGTGTATCCTGGGTGTAAGCTGATGCTCAGTATCATGCTCTCCAGTCCTCTGCCCTCAGATGAGGAACAGATGCTGCAGGAAAGTAGATCCCGAATTTAGGTGACTCATTTCCTGCTCCTAACAGATACATGACAGAGCTGTCTTGGGCAACACTTGTGTCTTTTGTCATGGCAATACATTTCACGGAATTAATCAACCCTGCGAAGTACGACTGGGATAAGACGAAGCCCTTTAGGACTCGAGGCGTGTGATGAGGATGACGTGTTTTAACCAGTTACTGTGGGGGGGATTCATCCTCTCAGGCTGCTGTGATTTGAAGGGTTTTGGAGCTCGGTTTGGACTGTGAACGGGAGAACAGCCAGTGCTTGGGGAACCTCTGTGTTAACTGGTGCTCAAACCAGGTCAGGCTCAAGGTCAGCTCTGGGAGTAGGAGAGTGCGTAGGAGAGTGTGAAATCCCACTGGGAGGGAGAGCTCTTCCCTCTGCCACTCCCACCAGTGCCTTCCTAGGGGAACAGAGTAAATCCAAACATTAAACCTTTGGCTTAAGAGATAATTTAGATATATTTTCGGTATATAAGCCTGAGACATACAATCCAGAGTCTGTCTGGCTCCAGAGGTAGGAGAGCTCCTGTGTATTAATTACTTTGAGGAAACTGCTTAATAACCAGTTTTATTTAGGGGATTAATCTGCACAATACTTTAGGAACCATTAGTTTGGCTGCAAAAAACCCCACTATTTTTACTCAATCCAGGGAAATGAGAAGATAAACCCAAACAAGTCTATCCATGCCTTGGTGCAGTTTCACACAAGTAGATGGCTCAATGTTTTATCCAGAACCCCATGCCAGGGCTCTTGTGGAACTTCAGAAAGAATAAACAGTCCCGGGCTTTTAACGAGTCACCGTGTGCTTAGTTATGGTTATAACTCCGCAGTTATCAACCTCTGCTTGTGTTCTCTGCATTACTGAACTCCTTGAAGTACCTCGTGTGTTTTTGTGCTGCATCACTGCTGTGCTTAAATAGATTTACGTGCTGGGTGTAACAGCACACAGATTGCCACGTCTGTGATTCTCTATTGATGGAAATTGGTCCTTTAACTCCAGTGTATGTACAAAGTTGAGCTCTGCATGTTCCTTCAGTATGTAGCTCTGAATAATTTATGACTGACCTTCAAAAAGCAAAGGGGCGGGGGGAAGTAAAGCCAGTTAATGGAAATGCTTTCAAAATGTAAATATCTTTCCTAAGTACACTGTCTGTTTGGAGCTGAAGACAAAATAACATGTCTGGGAGATGGAGGAAATAAAAAGCTCTTGGGGAAGATAAATTGTAGGAATATTGCCCTGCTGTCTCTGGCAGAGGGATGCTGGGTGGTCTGTCACCCCGGGGAAGCAACTTCTGGCACTGGACAGCGTGCAGATGTAGCTTTTCTCTGGTGCTGTATCCCTTCTTCACAGTGACAAGAAAAACAAGGAGGTAATCCACTAAAAAGTTCATTTTCTGGGGAAAAGGGGGACGCTTGGTCACTGATATTGCTGTAGATTCCTTAAAAGGGGTATTTCTGGTTTTGCTGACGGATGGAACAAGCTGTGTTCTGGCCTTGGCCTGACATGAGCATGGGGTTTAAACGGAAGTGAACTTGGCCCTTCAGAAAAAAAGGATATTTCCATTTGGTTTTGGCACCACTTTTACTATTACATGTAGTTAGTTGGCTGTTCTGACTTAGACTGGACGTGGAACTAGTGACTGGACATGGCACTCAGTGCTCTGCTCTACTTGACAGGGTGCTGTTTGGCCAAAGGTTGGACTTGATGATCCCAGGGGTCTTTTCCAACCTCAGTATTTCTGTGATTAACTTTTCCTGCACCACCACCTCTTCTTTAGGAGGTGGCTCTTGATCACTTGACTGAATAACCGGAGTTGCTAATCCTCTGAGCTTCAGAAGGGAAGGAGAGCTGGAGCCAGGAGTGTTACTCTGGGTTCCACCCACAGCTCCTCTGCTGGGCTGGGTGGGCAGAGAGAAGTTGGCAGCAAAGCTGCTGTGCTCATTAACATCTGCGGGGAAACGTGGTCAGGGGCTGTGTCCTTGTGCTGAGACAACCTTCTGCTGTGCAAACAATCATGAATGTCGTGGTATCCTCTCTGCTGGCGCAGCTCCTTTCCCTGTTGTGTATTTTACTGAGCTACTTTTAAGCGAAGGCTTTGCTGGAGCTGAAGTGTTGAGATGGAGGATGGAGGGCCGGAGCAGCAAACACTCCTCATCTTGGAGAATCAGAGGCTAAAAAATAGTTCTCTCTCAAGGTCAAGTGAGTTGCTTCCTGTCCCGTTGACGATGCTCTGTCTTGAAGGTGGATGTTCATTTAAAGCTCCAGACTGACAGCTCTGCAGTCCACTGTTGATCAGGGTAATTTGGCAGCAGATTTGACGTGACCCCGCTCCAGTGGAATGACTGGGTGTCTGAAGGGTTGAAGCAGTTGTGTAAATAGAGGAGGAAGGCAGAGGATTAACTCAAATTTCCCATCTGCTGATCGAAAGTGTGATGTCACTGTCGCCACGTGAACTTCAAGGCTGTGTGTTCACCTCAGGATTTGGGTTCCATGGTGCTCCCTGAGCCTTCTGGGCCTCTTGTGCTTCTGGCTGCGTGGACTTTTCGGGAAGTGTGTCCCTTGGTGTCTGAATAAAGAAGTTCCACACTCTACTGAGCATAACTAAAAGCCTGTTAAAAGGAAAAAAATGTTGCAGCCAGATATGCAGATTGTTACAGATCATCTGAGAGAGACTGGGGGTTTTTCAGTGTCTAACTGCAAAAAGGAAAGAAAAATGCTGCTCAATGAATAATTCACAGGTCGTGCTCTGTTAGGATTAGTGCCTCTAACTGGGCAAATGCCTGTCAACATTGCTGTTTTCTGCAGCTCCGGGTTGGAGCCTTGGTTAGTGGATGTTAATTTTTATAAAGTTGCAGGGTCAGAGGGAGGAACATTGCACGAAAAATCAGGATGTGTTGGTACTGTCATTTCTAAAGGAGCTGGGTTGTTCTAGTGAAAGGTGGAAGTGGTGAAGTTGCTTCACCTGCCAGAACTTTTGCAGAACAGATCACGAATTTGAGCACTGCAGTGAAAGCCACCCACTAATGTGGCATAGATTTCACGCTGCCCAGAATATTGTTTGGTTCTGCTGCTTGTATAAATTAAAATTCCCAGTTTTTGCAAGTTAATCCTCGAACTTAGTCCACTTTGTCAAACTGAGGGCAGTAAAACATGGGAACAGAACCAGAAGCTTCTGTTTTCCAGTGTGTCCGTGCTGGCATTAACTCGCTGTTGCTCTGAGTGCACATCCAGGTGTTGGGTAAGAAGGGACAGGTAATTCCTGCGGGAAGGGATAGCCCACGTTTGGAACAGGTGACTCTTTCCTCTTCTACTCCCAAACTGGAAAATGACGGGCGTGAGAAATGGGAATGGAGGTGTTCACAGCCTGCCTCGCTCTCAGGGCAAGGGTGGGAGGTGAGGGAGGCCTTTCATGTGCTTCGTGGTTTGAGCGTTTGAAGAACAGAAACCTGATACATATGGGGGGAAAAATGAGTTAATTTTAGGCCTGTTTCGGTAATTTCTCCGGCAGGGAGGCACATCTACCACCTTCCGGAGATTCCAGAGGGCTCCTGCCATCCGTGCATGTGCACACACCCCGCAGACAGTGCGTGGGATTTCTCTCCCCGTTTTTCCCTTCACTGGCTAAGGTGCTTGTGATTGCTGGTAGTTTGGGAATGCGACCTACTCCTACTTTGTGTTTTGCACAGTGAAGTAGAAAATGTCACCTTGTTTCAGATTCTCCTCTGTCACATTGATTACAGTGGGCTCAGAGAAGGGCAGAATGATCTTTAGCAGCAGAAACTCATGATTGTTGAGCAGGAAAACAGTGGGAATTGTTCAGCCTGGCTCTGAATATCCACTGGAGCTGAAATAAAATAAGGCAACTTATTGTTTCTACTTATCTGGCGCTTTGTTAATTAGGGTTTTAGTATGTGTGGTATTGATGGAGTCACCTAAAGAGGTGTCACTTGTTCTTTGTGCTCAAAGGTGAAGGCAAGGACTGATTTTAACCAGATTTGATCTCAGCTTTTTATCACCTGAGGGTTTTGGAGATGTGGTTCATTCAAAGGTGGTTGGACTCTTCAGGAGTTAGGGTAACATGGGGTGTGTCTGCCAGCGAATTTCCCACCATAATTAGATGTGCTGCTTCATTCTATATCCTACATGGAGAATTCAGGCTTCTAACTTTGCTCCTCATTTAGGGGTTTGTACTGGGTACAATTTTATTTACACCTGCAGTGTTATGGGCTGTGGGTGTTGACATTGTTAAACTGCTGCTGTGAGAGGTGGGGAGGAAAAAAAAAATGCTATTATGGTTATTTTGCCAAGGAGAAATACGTGTATCCCTGAGATAAATGGAGATGCAACATTTCTCAGCAGCTGCTGGCCGCAGCATTTTAACAGGAAATCGGGGCATATTTATCATTTGGAGGTGAAATAAGGGGAAAAAACCCACAACAATCTCAGACTTATAACAAGGGACATGAAGATGGAAGGCAGTGGTCTCTTGAAGTCATTAAATATTGAGGCATATGTCAAACCCAATGAAAGCGATGGTGCTTCTGTTGATGTCATTGTTAAGAAAATTAGGGCTGGGGAGGAGAAGCACAACAGGATGGGAGCTCTGGGGCATGGCAGACACAGGTCTATTAAAACTACAGTCCAGCCAGTAGCAGTTGTTTAAAAAATATATAAAAATATATATATCCAGAAGTAAGGCTCTGTGTCTCATCCTGTCCCTCAGAGGGGGTGGATGGATGTTATTTGATTTACAGAAGCACTGAGGAGCCTCTCTGAGCTCTGTGTTGGCAGTAGGTGCTCCACAAAACGCAGAACAGACAACCCGGCTTCTTATTTCTTTCTCTCTGTTGGTTTAAGGGGGGAAAACCCGGCATTTAAGAGCCACGAAAACGCGCTTCCCAACTTCAGCAGAAGCTCGGGGGTTTGCATCTGACTGTCGGTTAAATGGCTTGTGCAATAATTAATTCCTAAACTCATTCTTTTAGTAACGGTGCCACCTCGTGGGCTGGGAGGGGAGGAAGGACACCGGGGCTGCTTGGGCTGGGTGAGCCCGAAAACAAGGAGCAGAACACGCTCCCTGAGCTTTGATTACCATCTCACAGCCTCACCGTGCGACAATTGTTAACAATCACTTTTTACACTTAATTGCCCTCGGGTTATTTCAGCTCCTGCTTCTTGCTGCTGCGCCCAAGAGAAGGTCTGCTTGGTGGAGTCTGATTTGCAGTTTATGGAGCAGTTCCTGGGCAGCCCTGTCAAATGCGTATCAGAGAAATACAGTGACAACAGCAGCTTGTTAGTTGGAAATTTTAATAACCTGCACACTCCTTGAACCCTGTGTCTCGACTCAAGATTTCAAAGGGCTTTTTAACTCCGGGAATCAATGTAGTTACATCCCACATCCATCTGAGATAGGGGAGGTGTGGGGAAGCAGCTTGTTGGTATTTCTAATATCTGTCTTGTAACCCTTCCACTTACCAGGAGTGAGGAGACGCCTTTGAAAAAGGAGATAATTTGATTTTCTGGGCTGTCCTCCAGTCCTAAAAGAGCAAAAATAATAAAATATCCATTTGTGAAAAGAACTGATATATCTTTCTTCATCCTGGTGAAAAGATCTGGCACGTTTTCAGTCACTCATCTACCCAAAGCCTCTCAGCACTGATAACCCTCAATATAGTGGTGGTAATATGGGCAAAATACTTCACCTTTCCACCTCTATTCCTTGTCTTTGGTATGGTTCTCCTGCAAAATGTCAGTATTAACAGCAAATGTCTTTGTGCCGCTGGTGTTCTCATTGTAAAAGATGAGCAAAAGAGTTTGTGGCCTGAAAAATTCTGTGCACATCCCAATTATTGCTATTTTCTTTAGGATTCTCCATTGGGTTTTGTTTTGTTTTTTTTTTTTTTCAATTTCACTGCAGCACAACCTGGTTCTGCGAGGAAAAACGGATGCTAAAAAACTGCCATTTTTACCCAAATGCTTGTAGCATCTCACAAAGGATCCCCTTAAATGCAGAGGGGTGGGAGGAAAAAAAAAAAATTAGAAAAAAAAGCCTGCTTATTAGTTCCTGCTGCCGTTGAAATCCCAGATTCGCCTGTCAGAAGGAACAAGTGCATGTGAAGGGAGCTCGTGGGATGCCTGCAAAGCACAGACATCCCTTCTGCTTCCCTTTCACAACCAGCACTCCCCAGGGAGAGTGCCAGCAGTTTTTCCACGTTAGCTGTGATCATCCTGATATCCAGGATAAGCTCAGCCTGGCAAGGAGCTGGGCTCGTTGGAAAATGGATTTAAGCACTGAAATTACGGGTGCTAAAGGGGTGTGAAGGTTTGAAGGCAAAACCCAGAGGAACTCGCTGCCTGGGAGGGGTTTGCTCCACTTTGGAGCAGGGGACTGTTCTCAGCTCTCGTGGATGCTCTGGGAACCACAAATCACTCCAATCCAATAGGAAAAAAAAAAAGATGAAAAATGAGTTTCAGCAGAGCCCAGAGCCTGGATAACTGCAGGACCATTTACTTGTTGCCTTATCCAGGTGTCTCCCTCCTGTGCGGGCATAATGAACGTCTTGCATCAATGCTGCGACTTCCAGAGGCTCCCAAACTGCTTTCCGAGCTCTACATCCCCGTTTTGGGATGAAGGGCCACCAGATCCCGAGGCTTGCCCCGCGTCCCAGCAGATGGAGCCCGTGCTGAGCCTTTCCATTGCTGCATCTGCTGAACAGGCACAAAAAGCCCCAGGAAGAGTTGCGAGGCAGGGGTTGGGGGGGCCAGGAGGAAAGAGCAAGAGTTGAAACTTATTTCTTTGCATGAGCTGATCCAGAAGATAAAGAAATTGCTACACGGGGCAAGCAGAGAGAAAAGGAATCGCCCTGGTAAACCCATTGCACTTAAAACCTTGAGAAAACTGAAGCTGTTTTGAGCAGAGCCTGCTGCTTCGTTCCTGCTAGGAATTTTAGGGAAGAGGATACAGGAAGAAGCTGGATGGTGATCTGACAAGAGTTTATTAAGTCTGCTCGTGTCATACCACATTAAAGCTTAAATATGTTTCTCCCCAGGCCCCCACAGAAACTTAAAGCCTTTCCCCAGTGCTTTTATCTTTCCTCTCCTTGCACTTCAATTACCAACACTGCTGCTTTCCACAGCAAAATTTTTTCTAGGTCATGATTTTTATCTGGCAAAGGAAGCTGAGCAATGGTTAGCCTAGGTTAACCATTGAATAAAATAAAAGAGTTTGAAATCAACCCTGTAAAGTCTGAGCAGAGTTTATTTATGCTGGATTTGTTCTACATTGCTTTGGACAACGAGAAGCATTTGTGGTGTGAAAGTGTTGAGGTCCTGATGCTTGTTGGTGCTTCCGAATGAAGTTCTTTTTGGCTTTGTTTCAAAGGTATTAACTTGTCAGCTTGGTTGTTTCATGAAAAGGAAATATTGCCTGGTTGCTCTTAGTTCTGCAGTGTTTGTGGCTGCTTAAAAGATTGCTTGGGAGAGATGTATATTTAAAATGTGCCCTTCACTGAATGACAAATGCTCCAGGGAACGAGTGTTATTTTGGTGCCAAATGTCAGGGTTTGCTCTCTGAAGCAAATTACTGGGGCGTGTGCCCTGCAAACCCCAGCTATGTGTGCCCCTGGAAGGGGAATTTCCTCTGTGTGGAGGTGAACAACAGGAATATGGGGAAACAGATGGTATAGAAAACAGATGGCTCCTTCAGCTGCTCCCAGATGTCACAGCAATGGCCCAGCAATGCTCTGCAAATACCTGCCTGTGCTTTTATCTCTTCCTGGATGCAAACAAAACCCCCTGAAGGCAAAACGAGGAGCCGGGACTCGGGCATTTAACGAGATTTTATGCAGTCACTTCAGTTTTTGGGGGGTAAGGCAGCTGTCCAGCATTAGAGGAAGGCAAATTTGAGCTGGAAGGTGCTTATTAGGCACGGGTGATGAAGGGCTGGTCTGGAGGTGTGTGTCGCCGGTGGGGAAAGGACATTTTCCAATGGAAAGGAATTTCATGCAGGCAAATGAATGCAAATACGTCCTGTGAGTTGCTGAACACGAGAGAAGGATTCGAGTTTGTGCTCTAGGCTACATAATAAGGTGTAAGAGGGCGTGTGAGGACTGTGGGTTCTCCCACGTGACAAACAGAGCGGAGCACTTGGAGCAGGGATGCGTAAAAGGAGGGATGTGGTGGAGAGTGCCCTGGTGGTGCAGGGTGTTGAGGGAAGAGTGGGATGCTGTTAAAGAAACATTAGCAGGGGTTTCCTGTGGAGCACTGAGTAAATCTGCTTCCCTCCCCATCCCAAGCGTCAGAATGTCAGGTTCATAACACTGGGAGTCAGCAAAGGGCTTTGCATCACTAAAAAACAAACACAGACCTGTTTGATGGGCGCTAGAACCACAATTTATCATCTGACCTCAAGAAAGGCCTTGGAAAATGGTGTCTGGTTGACACTTGTCACTCAGACGACCTTGGAACAGCCAACTTCCAACTCTCCCGAGGTTCTGCATTAATCCCCCAGCCCAGAGATAGTTCAAGAGTAAGGTACATTCATCTACTCTTGTTATTTACCATTTAGGAGCCCTTAAGCACGGACAAGGAGTCTGTTTTGCCAGGTGCTGTACAAACACTGAGCAAAATATAGTTCCTGCCCTGCCAGAGTCTTTGCTGCGCGCAAATTAAATCAACTACAGAAAGCTTAAAAATAACTTCCAGCGCTGCTGGCATGCTGCACAGAGGGTAGGCCCTACCACATCCTGTTCACTGGAGTTTTGTGGCTGACATCTGAGCAGCTTCTCCAGGCCGAAAGAGCAGAGAGCTCGGTGAAAAAATGCCAGAGTTCCTCTTTTTGAGGACGACGTTTTCCGTCTGGAAAAGGAAAGTTTCTTCTCCTTTAAAAGGGGGTAAAATTATGCTTCCCATTAGAGCTTTTAATTTTTCCCTCGGGACCTGTGGGAAGGGTGGTCAGCCTGCTTAAAAACCTCAGAGTGCTGGAATACCCCTTAGTGAAGAGGCTGGGCTTGTGGTGCTGGTCTCTTCTCCTGCAGGGATGAACTGCGGCACAAAAGATGGAGCTTTGTTGAATCAAGCCAAAACTCTTCAAGGGTGAGGCTGGTAGAGCAATCTTGGGGGGCAGTTTTGGGTAGAAAGAGGAGAAGTTGTTAGAAATTGTCCAAAGGAGGGACATGAAGATGGTGAAGGGTCTGGAGGGGCCACAAGAGGGGATTGAGGGGAGACTCCTTGGGGTCTGCAGGTTTTCATGAGGGGCAGCACCGGTCTCTGCTCTGTGTGGGCAGGGACAGCACCCAGGGAATGGCCTGGAGCTGTGTCAGGGCAGGGTCAGGGTGGATCTCAGGACAAGGTTCTTCCCCCAGAGGGTGGTTGGGCACTGCCCAGGCTCCCCAGGGCAGTGGGCACAGCCCCAAGGCTGCCAGAGCTCCAGGAGGGTTTGGACAACACTCTGAGGGACAGGGTGGAATTGTTGGGGAGTCCTGTGCTGTGTTGGGTCCCTCCCAACTCTGCACGTTCTGTGATCTTTAGCCGAGCATTTAGGAGGGTGCTTTAGGAAATGTGAGTTAAGAAGTGAAGCAGATATTCCCTGCAGGAATGTGTGTGTGCCTGCAGGATGGGGGGAGCTTGTATTTATAGCCTTGTGCCCTCGTGTTAAGTGCTCTGCTGCCTCTGTTCTTTATTACTCCCTTTGCTGTCTTCTACCTTCTGGTGTTCAGGCCTGAAATGTGACTTCCCAGTTGTCAGCAGTGTCCTGCTGGCATCCCTAGAGAGCAGATGATTTACAGTAATCAGTGCTCTCAGCAGCACTCAGCCTGCCTTTCAAGTGCTGAGCAATTCAAGCTGCACTTGGAGGACGTTGATCGAAGGTGGAAGACCTCAGATGTTCCTGATGGAAATGAGGAAGTCAAAGGCTTGCTCTGAAATTAGTGCGGAAAAACACACAAGGACACGTGAGGAAATGTTCTTTAGGCTGGGAAACCATAGGCTTGAGGTCAGCTGAGAGGAATTAGGGCACCCCTTAGATGTGGAGTGAGGTTTGAGTGAAGATAGAACCACAGTGGGTGAGGGTTGGCCCAGCCAGATCTGAAAACACAGGAGGGATTCGTAGGTGATGTTAAACTTGGATTGGTACCGACCTTGTCACCCAAATGCAACCCCAAAATACTTCGTGGAATCATCTTTTGAAGTTCAATCGCAGTGGCAGCTTCTGGATGCAGGGTGATGTGCCACCCGACAGTTCAGGGGGGGAATTCTGTGTGTTCCCCTGGGAAATAACACAAAATACGTGGCAAAATCTGTGTCCTGGTGAGGATCTCTGGCTCAGGTACAGCTTTAATGTTAAGACCTTGATATGCAAAGGTCAGCTGTTCCCTCCAACATCCTTTTCTAGGCAAAGCCTCTCTTGCCTCCCAGTTTTGTGGCTCATGTAGCGAATCTCGTGCCTTTTCCAGTCAGCACAAATAAACATGGATCAGGCATGGATTTACTAAAGGAGGCTGAAGCCTGAGAGGGAAAATTGTCAAGGTAATGCAGATTCCCACTCCACAGATGTGACAGGAGCTCTTTTCCCCCCCACACTCACACTGGGGAAATGCATCTGCCACTGCCTTAGATAAAATGGGAAAATCAGCCCCTGGGAGAGCACTGGATGTGCTTGTGTAATAAAGCCCAGCAGGGACACGAGCCTGGCTAATACCAGCAAAAAGAACTCATCCTTCTATATTTGATGCAAGCCCTGCAGCTATGAAAAAAAACAAACAAACAAACATGGTTTTGGCATGAATTCTTCATGTGATGGTCTGTAATTTGCTGTAGTACTGGAAATAATTGTGATTGTTCCAGTCTGGCAGACCTGCTGCTGCCACAACCTTCAGCAGCCGCAACAAGGGATGTGCTGCTGGCCTGGCCCACCACAAGTTGTGACCCCCCCAAGGCTCCCCATCTCCTCCTAGTTTTCCTTCTACTTATTGCCTGAACACAACCACTTTTTGATCCTAGGAGACACATTTTTTATGCTTATTGCCATCCAAGCTCTTGTCAGCCAAGAAGCTGTTCTGTATCTCACAAAGTACAAATCCTGAAGGATGTGCTAAGAAGTGAATCACAGCAAGAAATCTTTACTCTCTATCTCTGTCTTTATTATAATATTATATTTATTATTATTATTATTCTCTCTATCGTTACCCTGTCTTCACTCTTTATATTATAACCTTATACCTATTATTTGCTCTCTATCTTTACTCTCTGTCTCTACAGACAGCCCACACTTGTGCCCTTTGGAGCATTTCACCTCAGAAAATGGCCTTGGTAAAAGATCAAGGTGACCCAAATACATACAAGTAACATTAATGGAGCCTAAAAATACAATAGAAATGGGAGGGGGGGGTGGTAAATAAAAGTTAGCATGGCCTATGTGGTTTTGGGTTTTATTTTTCCCAGGAGTGAATTTCTCACCCTGAAGGGGAATATTGGCAAATGCCACCACATCTTTTTTTCCCTTCCCCGTGGCTGTTGCTGATAGATCCTCACAGAACGACTGCTATGAATATTTTACTTTGCTGTTCAACAGACTAAAACATGTTACCCCAGGAAGCTATGGAATATTAATACTTCGTGTGTGGTGAACAATGAATAAATAATCTAGGCCTGGGATCCAGATAATCTGGACCTGGATAACGAAATAAAGAATTTGCATGTAACTGTCTTCTCCTGGAAAGCTTAAAATTCAAATCCTGCAGCGACTGGAGGGAAGTGTCTGCCAGACTTCTCCAGCTTTTGTATTCAGACAGGCAAGTGGTTTCCCTCTATCAATTCCTGCATGTGAGGACTTGCCTCTTGTATTGTGGATTAGTGGACTCCTCAGATTTCATATCAGCTTTTCTCTGGCTGTTACAGAAATAACCTAATCTTTCCCCCTGGAAGAAGCAAATTTGCTGTTACGCTGGACTGTTTGTGCCTGGCATATTTTGGCTTCCCATAACTAAGGCTGGCATGCCTCTAACTCTTTTTTTTCAATGAAGAAATCGAAAAGTTAAGTCTAAGAACAGTGATTTTTTTATGTTTGTTTTTTTTTTTTTTGGCTCGTTTGACAACAGGTATAAAATTTTTCTACCAAAGCAGCTCATGTGTGTAAAAGGAAAAACCAAGCCAGAAGGAATAAGGGGCAGAAAGGAACATGTCAGAGTGTATTTTAGCTTGTCTTCGCTTAACTGATGCTACTGAGAAACACCAGTGGGACTGGCTGTTGCTTCAGGTAGCAGCAGCCTGAACCTGCATCTGGCTGTGAAACAAGGAATTGCCTTTCCCCTAATGGAAACAGGCTGAATTTTCCTGCTGCTTGGAGTCTCCTGGAAAAGTTAGAAAGCTCTTACTGTCACCAGAACAGCATGGGGTGACAGAAGAGGTATGACAGGAATGTTTCTTGCTGGGATAAAATGCATCAGTGCTGCAGGTTGTTCTACCCGAGTTCCCTGGCACACAAGACATGAGAAACTCATTGCCTGCACCCTTGATAATTATCCCTTGATACCTGGCAAGTGAGGGTTTGGTTTCCACTACTAAAGTCACCTCTATTTGTCCAGCCCTCTGCTGGGTTTATTCTTAATTCTCTCTGCATCCACAGAAGGAAGTCACACAGAAGGAACTGGGTTTTTTGGTGGCTTTTTTGTTTGTTTTGGTGGTGTTTTTGTTTGTTTTGGTGGTGTTTTTTGTTTATTTGTTGGGGGTTTTTTTAAGCAGAAGCTTTTTCCCCCTCAGCGTTTCCCAAACAGGAAGAAAAAGGAACACTGACCTATTAGCCCTCATTTATTCCCTGGCTGGACACAGCTCTCAAATAAATTGAAAGCAACATGATCAGGCAGGTAAAAGAAGGTATTAGGAATTCAGCTGGACTCTGTTTCTGACTCTGACAGGGCTCCCCAGGTGGCACAAGGAAAATCACTCCACTTATATCTAAAAATAGATTCCTCTCTGGACCCTTTCCAGTGGCACCAGGGGTTCTGACTTTAATAAGGAACAAGGTCTGTAGGAATACCTGTGTTTGCTAATCTTGCAAGGCTCCCAGTCTCCTCTGCAGGAGCTCTGGGGGCTTTGGGAAGGGCAGGATTGGAGGGAAAATGGTGTAAACCAACCTAATTCCTCCCTTGTACCTGGGGCAGCACCTAAAGTGTGGTATTTGGGGATGCAAAGGTAAAAAAAAAAACCCTAAAATGACCAAAAACCCAGGAAGATTCTCAGTTTGGCAAATATTGGGCACGGGGAAATCAAACAATGACATCAAACAAAAGGGACTTAGCTACTGAAAAGGGCCATGAGAGCGACCGAGCAAAGGCTTTAGGAGGTGCAGTCAAGGAAATCTCCCCCCAAAATGCCCCCTCAGGAGGGTTTTTCTTGAAGATGGCAAACCAGGGTTGAGCAGAGAAAAAAAGGCACAGATGAGTAATTGGATGCAAAAAAGGCACAGTCTGAAAAGCCCTGGTGCTCTGACAACAGGGCCACAATTAGGTTTACTGCTGTAAATAGTATTAAATAGTATTTGCTGGCTTTCTCCTGCCCAAAAAAGCAGGGTTGAGGTGAAGTGTAACCTGTAAGTTTTTGACAAGGGGAAAAAAAGAGAATTAATTGAGTACCTGAGTTACCTGTTGGTCCCTTTGCCTCAGGCTGGGGATGTATTTGGCCACAAGTCTCTGCTTGGGGGGGGAGAGACTGGAAGAAAGGACTTGCTTTATGATTAAGGTTAGTCTTGACTAGTAGTGTAGAAGAGAAGGTTTTGTCTCAACCCTGGTGTCACGTTTTCAGGTGGGCTCCCTTTTTTTTTCTGGCCCAGGTTTCTGGGAGCTTCCTAGTTGCTGATTCAAATCCTGGAGCCGAGGCTGTAGAACTGAGCTGAAGTTGGAGCCAAATATTTCGCTCCAGGTTTTGATCTGTATTAATGTGTTACAAGGTTCTCCTCCTTCCCTTAGCTCATGGTTATTAATGCATTTAACAGCATTAAATAATGGGCTTCTTTGTTAATCTCTTGAACTTGTACTTAACTTCACAGCTGCAGAGTTGCCTCCTGGCAGCTGAAGGCCACCACTTGGGGTGTGGGACTCAAACAGGTTTTCAGGAAGGAAGAATGGATTAATTTTGAAGCTTTTTTTCTTTATTACGTGCTCTGTTCATATTTGAATATTTAAGAAGTTTGTTTGTTTGTTTTTTTAACTGAAGCCATTTACTGGAGGTACATAAAAGCGATGAACTGTTCCGATAACATTGCAGATCCCCAAATGTTCCTGGTGCTCAAGTGACGAATCTTCCGGTGGCTGTCAGAACCTCAGCTGTAAAACCTTACTTGGTGTTCTTGGTTTATAAGTTGGGGCAGGGAAAAACAGATGCCAAATTTAGCAAATCCAAAGGGCCCTTTGGTCCCTAACTATTTTAAGGTGCAAAAAAAAAAAAAAAAAAAAGAAAAATTAAGTTAGATTTGTGGATATTTATGTGGAGCAGACACGAGTCAATAACCCCCTGGCAGAAGCCATGAGAGTTGATTATAATATTTTTCAGCCATTTCAGTGACTTGATTGAAGAGGTAGGAGCAGCTGTGACTTTATTGCTGCATTTTTCAACTTCACCGTGTTTTGTGTAGGGCTCAGAAACTGCCTGGCTTTGTACAGACACAACCCCCAAATTTTAAGAGTGGTTGTGCAGAAGCTCCAACCACCTGATAGTAGTCCTTGTTGCCCGTGCTGATTTATTAAACTCCCAAGATTTTATTCCTAAACTCTGGGGGTTTAAGGAATAAAGAGTTTTTAAGGGTTTGGGGTTTGGCACCTCCGTGTAAACCCAGAGCCGGTCTGTGCTCCCAAGGTCGGGCTGGGGAACGTTTACTGCAGTTCCTTCTGCCCCAGAAAGTCTGGCAAAGTTGGAGCTATGAAGGCAGATGCTCTCCCCATATGCTCAGTGCCGTTTCTGCTCTCGCACTGGAAGCTCCTCATTAGGATTATTTCGGAGAGGAGCCGTTCCACTGTTTTTAGCGGGAACGATGCCCCTGATATCCCGGCGGTTCTTCGCTCGCTTTGTTCTCTTTGCTGCTGTGAAGCTCCTCCTGAACGACTGGTTTTGTTTGTGGAAGTGCTCGAAAGCAAGCGGAGGGGAGATGGAAGAGCTAAATTTGGCCGATGTGTTTGTTTGTGCGGAGCAAACGTTGTGAATATGCTAAATGACTCTAATAAAGCAGGCTCGGTCCCTGTCCTTTTCCCCGAAGGCCTCCCCTGCCGATGGAGAGCTGTATTAATCTCCCATTTATTATTAAACACCCTGTCCTTGAAAGAAGCCTCGAGGCCACGGTTTCGCTCGTGAACTTTTCTCTCTCTGGTATTTATTGTTTACTGCTGCCTGTCTGCCTCTGATCTATCAACTTGGTGCTTTTCTTGGCCTCCCTGGCAGCGACCACCAGGACAGGAGGGGAAGGGAGATGTCGGGACTGTCCTCTCTGTGTCTGGACGCCGGAATTTAAAGCAAAAGTCCCTAATTGTGGCCATGACTCTGGGCAAACGACTTGGATTCCATCCCAAGAGGGCACAGCTCCTAACTCTGCCCTAAACTGGTATTTCTGTGCCCTCCCCAGTGCGCAGTGAGCTTCCGTAAGTAGAATAAACTTTTTTTTGCTCTGAGTTTTTGCACCCGGTTTGTATCTGAGACCTGGACTTGCACGAGTGGCTTTTATTTGCGCAGAACTTGGTAACAATTTCCACTTTTTAAAAAAAAAAAAAACCAGTAAAATTCTGAGTTGAAAGGCTGGAGCTGCAGCTCCTAGACCTGCCAAATTCTGCCGTGTGTTTGCAAGTGGTATTGTTAGTGAAGAGGCTTTTGTCGTCCGCCTGGAGAGATCCAGACAGCTTTAACCCTCTGGGAGATGGGGCCTTTTTTATCCTGAGGTGTGTTATCTGCAAGTCTTTTTATGGCTGTAGGTGTTGGAAGGCTCTGGCCAGATTATACGGTGTGCTTCAGGTCTGGCACAGCCCCGTTTCTCAGGAAATGGGAGCGAGTGAAGAGCTTCCTCAGCAGCGTACGAGGTAATTCGCTTAAAACCCGAAGTATTAATGCGAAGAGAAGAACCTTTCCGGAGGCACGTGGATAAAAGGCATTTGGTTTGATAGCCCCAGCGAGCCGAGACTATTGCAGCCTCACCTGAACCTACGAACGGCGGCATCTAATCGAAACCTGAAAATGAGATTTCGGGTCCTTCGCTGCCCACGAGAGGTATCAGAGGTTGGAAGTGAGTAATTTAGCCATCTTATCGTTTCAAAAAGGGCCGTGTCAGACGGCCTCTCAAGGACCTGATTGCCTTTAATATCTTTGTTTATTCTCCTTGTCGAAGTGTTATGGATTTGCAAAGGGAACTGATACTTGAGAAGTTGCACGGATGTGTGGTTGGGCTTACAAGTCTGCCGAAGCCAGATAGAATAATTTTACAGCATGCAAGGCTGAGATAATAGATTTATTTCCTGAGAAAAGGAAGCTCAAAGCTATCACGCTCTTTGCTGCCAAGTCTGTTTTGCCCAGCCCTGTTGTCAGAGCACCAGGGCTTTTCAGACTGTGCCTTTTTTGCATCCAATTACTCATCTGTGCCTTTTTTTCTTATTTTAAGTGGGTAGTCTGAAGTAAATACGAGTTGAGTGGGATGCAATGGTTTACTGAAGAAATTCAGTGTATTTCTCCCAATGGTATTGAATTGGAGACAATACATATCTGTTAGAAATATTCTCCAGATCTTTCCTGGCCTCTGTAATTGAGGAATGTGTTAGTTCTTCTGTAAAAAAGGCATCTAAACCAAGAATTCTTCATGGAAATGGCTGACAGAGTAACGATATTTGTATGTTCAAGCTTTCCACAGTCTACATGTGCTTTAATTTCTCTGCTTCAGCACTCACAGGTACTGAGATGGCTTTTATCTTCTGATCTACTTGATGCCTTTGTTTGAAACTATTGGTTATATGGCAAAGAATACAGAAGGAAATTGGAACAAAGCCTAGGACCTGCCTCTTTAATAGAAGCACAGTGGCTCAAAAAAAAAAATCCTCATTTTATGAGGAGTTTCTTTTATGTTTGTATTGTAATTATTAGCTGACAGATTGTAAATTAACCTTGTGATCAGCTGACCAATATTTTGGGTTTTTTCTGGCACAGGTGTTTGAGTAGTTTAAACTTCTATAATACGGGCTGCAAACAATAAGCTTTTTGTGGAAACATTTTCTAAGAGCAGTACTATTGATTCCCAAGAGAGAAGGTAAATCCATCTTTTACGTGGAATGACACAACCAGACTCCCCTGAACACTGAATGACATATTTTAGCCATCTGCAGTGGGGAACAATCCTGCCCAGTGCCCAGGGGGATTGAGGAGATGTCTGGTGACCTCTTAAATCACGTGGGTCCCATGTTCCAGCTCCTTTATGCAACACCAGAAGCTGCTCAATTTCTTCTTGAGTTTCCTGTCTCTAAGCAGTTGCTTTCCTTTCTGCCTGCTCCAGCTCTTACATTCAAATTTATGGGTGGTGGGAGGGGAAATCAATTCCACTGCTCCATTTTCTGTTGGAATGAAAGATCCAAGCTTCACTTTGCTCCAGGTCTCCCCTAAGGGCTTGCAAATGAAGAATGAGGTATTTTTTTGGCTTTTCCCCCTAATTGGCAGCTGAAAAAGTAAAGGCTAATCACAGCAGTTCCCAATTGGATGGAGCCAACTGGAGCTGGGAATGATTTAGGAGTTGTACTCGCAGTGCTGAGCTTCCAGCTGCTTCCTCTACTTGGTTCAGGACACAACAGAACATGTTCTCCTGGACTAATGACGTCTGAAAAGCAAAGCAATGGGGTAACTCAAAGAGTTCTCTAGTGGGAGTGGGGTTTTGGTCCGAAATTCTAATCCCATCTCTGCCAGTCTTTCTTTTCTTCCTTTATATGATGTTGTACTTCTGCCTTGAAGGGCTACTACTGTAACATTTTGCAAGCTGTGTAAGTGCTAAGTCTGTGCCTGCTCAGAGAATAAAAATGCCGTGCTTGTGTAGAAACAAGGCAGCATTTAATTGATTTTTTTTTTTATTTTGTCAGAAACCAAATGTTTGACAAAAAAATACTAGTTTTACTCTTGAACTGAGTCTTAGCAGAAAACTTGATATTTGGGGGGAATAAGTAGGAAACTTGTTTGCAGTCTGACTTAATCAAGGTGCAAACCTGATGTCCAGTTGTGTATAACGACTGTGAGCACAGGGAATGTGCTTTTTGGTGCCACTACTGTGGGGTGTTTTACCTTGAAAAGTCACCACCTCTGCCCCTGTGGAAATCCCCGTGTAACTTTGCCATCCTCAGAATATTTTAAGCTCTGCATTGACAGCCCTCCTCAAGGATGTTTTTCTGAGCTATCAGGTGATGCATGAAGGAGAGGGTCAGCTTTGCTTTTTATAGAGGAGCGCTCAGACAAGACAGAGATAACCTTAACATAACAAATAGGTTGCGTTTGAATCAGGGCTGTACCCAGGATGAATTTTGCCTTCTAAGCACAGAATTTTTTCCTCCAGGTCTGGGTGGACTAACCCAAGGCTCTGATTACCACGTGAAGTTTGCAGTGTGTCTGGCTGGCCTCTTGCAGCCAGACCAGTGCTCATCTTGCCCACAGTGAAAAGTGGTTTATACACCCAGTTAGCTGAAGAGCTGTGGCTCTGTTTTGTGCTTGCTTGTATTTAATGAGGAGCGTAGGTAAAACAAAAGTTCAATAACAAAAGATCAAGGGATGGGGCTGTATTATGGGCCCTACTGGTCCTTCTTTTTTTATTATGGGCCCCACTGGTCCTTCTTTTTTTATTATGGCCCCCTCGGTCCCTCTTTTTTCTTATGGGCCCCACTGGTCCTTTGTGCTGTGATGGGCTTAAATGCTGGCTGTGCTTCCAAGAGAAGACAAACCCACAGGAAAAGGAGTTCATAGGGCAAACTTTCTTGCTTAACATGTCGAGAAAAGCAGCTCATTGAAGTTTTTGGGATGAGTCTGTGGTGTTTAACTGCTGCCTTGTGTGTAAATGGTGCTCACAGCCCTGTGGGAGTGGCAGCAGTGGTGCCTCTTGGCATAAATTGTAGCCTCCTGCAGCTTTTTCTGGCTGCTGAAATGCTCCTCGGTGCTGGGTAAGGTTGTTTTGTAGAGGACTTTCTTGCTCTTTGGCTCCAGTCTGTTCACATCCTTGCAAAATGTGGCTGCACCCAGCCAGGTGCCCTCGCAGGTGTTAAGGAACACTGGAGTTTGCCCGTGTTTGACTGGTAGGAAGGCTGAGGTTTGCTTTGAGAGCAAACAGTAGAGAGGAAGCCCTGAATTAGACTGTCTTGGGAGGGGAAGGATGTTGGAGGTGGCTGAGGTTTGTTTTGTGAAGGTTTTCTCTCTGCACCACGTGCTTGAAGCAAAGCTTTATTTTTCTGACCTTACTCCCTTGGTGTGAGTAACTGTCTTAGAGGAAATGAGCTCCTTTTTTTATTTCAATTTGTTCTTTTAGTGTGGGGCTTGTCAGCCTCCTAAAAAACCAGTCCCCCAGCTTTCTCTGACAGGCATTGCACGAGTTCCCTGAGACCTGACAGCCACAGGATGGGCTCTGGTGTTTCTGTCAGGGCTGGAATTCAGGTGCAGTGCTGAACTGTGGTAAGAAGTAGGCTCAGACATCTGAGCCTCAGGCTACACGATGGATTTGGACTTGGTTACATCCAGTGAGAGCTTGGTGTCCAAATCCCTCGGGCATGCTTTTAAGGCAGGATCATTTGGTCTGTGGTCATTGAATTAAGAGAATGTACAAAGGCCAAGTAATCAGGATGAGGAAGAGAGGATCACATCAAAGCTCTGAGCTTGTTGCAGAGAGGAGTGGTATGTTCTGCTCCAAGTGGTTTAATGCTGGAACAAACCTCTTTCCCCAGTAACCTATTCTGGTTCAGTGTCTGCCTTCTGCATGTCACGTTTGTCAGGTATTGCCTTAACCTCATTGATTCTGGGAACAAATAAATACTTCGACTCCGCAAGAACTGTGTTCTTGCTGCAGATGGTGGGAACAGATTCTCCAGACCTCTGACCCTCTCTAAATCCTGGAAGTATATGCAGTTTGCTATTATATACCAGATATACTGGGGTATATAATCCATGAAGGCTGAAGAAATTACTGATGGAGTTTCTCCAGTTTTAAAGTGGTCCCTGCTAAAGGAAAGGGAGAACCCCCCTGTTAGTCATCAGCACTATTTTCCTGGGGCAACAACAGCAAATTTCATCTGTCCTTGGTCCCAGCTTGGGTCCCAGCATGAAACTGGGCTATATGGGAGTGAGTGGAGGAAGTATAAATATTCAGACCACCTTTCCACCTCCAGCCCTGTGTGTTTGGCAGCGATGTGGGATCCAGCCGGTCAGACACCCCCTTCCCACGGCAGACCCTTCCTCTGCCGATAATGGGTTTTGTTTGTACCTTCCACATCTGCAAGTCTGGGGGTTTGGGTTTTTGCTGGTTGTTTGGCAGCCTCTTGCCACTGCTTTAAACCCCTTTGAGACCACACCGCGAAATCCCACCCGGGGGGGCAGAGGTGTTTCTCCCGCTCCGAAGAGGGATGGGTTGGGAAGCGCAGAGGGATGATTCCTTAAGGAAAGGGAGCTCCCCCTTGCCATCCCCGCGGGCAGGAGGGGGTTAAGGAGGCGCAGAGCTCCCGTGCAGGCGGTGTGAGCTCCTGGCAGGGAGATGAGCCACAGCACGAGGGTGTCGGGGCCGCTCCGCGCCGGGCTCGCCCCCCGTCACACCCCGGCTCAGCGCTCCCCGCCTCCATCCCCGCATCCCGCCCCTCCGGGATGGGATCCCCGCTCTCCACACCCGGGAATGCTGCTGCCAGCGCTGCCTGGTGAATGAGCGTCCCCGCCAGCAGAGCCAGGTAAGAGCATTATTCCATCGCCGATCCTCCCGGGATGCGGCGGCAGCGCTGCCGGAGCTGGGCTTTGGTGGTCGGTGGGAAGCCGGGGCGCATCCATCACCGCGCTGCTCTCCCAGCATGGAATTAAAAGTACACACTGTCCCCTCCGGAGGTGGCTCGCGTTGTCTTAGCAGCTTATTCGGGGCATTGAAGTTGCTGCAAGTGGATGGTAAAGCTATTAACATGGACTGCTGGAAAGGCTGTGATGGGAAACACCCGTTAATTTTCGGAGGGATAAGGAACTCTGTTACTTTTCACTTGCTTCATTTCACAAGATTTCAGTGTGTCTTTGAGACAGGTCTTTGGGTATTAAGATGCTCCACACAAAGACATGTGTCTTCTCGCACAGAAGGGTGCGCTGAAACCAATGTATACTTAATAACATAGTATTTTTTGTGGACCTCCTGGATATGGCAAAACACCTGTGCAGCTGTAGCTTCAATTTTAAAAACCAGCCTTTTGCTCTGCTCTCATATCTCTTAATTATGGGGGGGGGTGTCTCTATTTTTCCCCTCCTCCCCTCTTAAACAGCTTTTGTCTCAGTTAACAAGTATTCCTAGCTTTCCCATTGAAGTGATTGCCTTGGAAATAGCACCCGAAATGTGAGTTGTGAGGCTGTGGAACCCAGCAGCTTAGTCCAGGCTTCCCATCTGAGTTGTCAGAGCAGCTCTTGCAACAAATTAGTATCAGTGGGACCACACTTTTTCTAGCTGGTTGTCTGTGTGCTTTCAGAATGAACTTTAGGCTCCTGAATATCTTATATAATTCATAGATATATATGTTTGACAGGAGGCATTACTTGCCAGAAATCCTTGGCTGGAGTGTGGGCTGAGCTAGACAAGGATTTTGGCCACACACTGATTATTCTGTGAACACACTCTGCTGAAAATATGTACCCACCTAATCTTATTAATAGTGATCCTCCTCAGAAGCAGCATTAGGCCTTAAATAAAAGATGACACTGTTAATCTGGGGGTTTAGCTGGTTGTGATTCTCTGGATTGTTTGACAAAGAACACCTCTAAGATATTAGCTCTGTGTCGTGAACGTAGAGAGCGAATGCAGAGATTGCAGACCTCCTAAGCCACTGAAATTCAGCTACAAATGTCAAACTGAAGGAAAAAAGCAGGTGAAAGCATGACTTGAGGTCTAGGAAACATTCCCTCTGGTTTTTGTTCAGTCTTTTCCACAGCTCAGGGTCCTGTTGCTTGCAGCAATTGCAGGCACGTAAATGGAATGCAAGAACAGTGGGACTGGTGACCAGGGCTGATGTGCTTGTCTTTCATTCACCTAATAACCAAGCTTTCTGTTATTTTATGCACAGTCCATTGTGCCTCTGTGCATCTTCGATGAAAACATGCTGAAGCAAACAGGGAAAAAGAAATTTAAGGTCAATATGGAGATATCAGGTGCTGTTACCATCATCTTCCTTTTGACCTTTCCCATATAAAAAACCAATTGAGGAAATGTTAAATAAGAGACTTGTTACGGAGTTCTCACGTATTAAAGAATGACCATGATTTGCATCTTGCTTTATCTGGATTAGATGACCTCTGAATAGTTACTGTTTCTTTCCCTTTACAGCCTATATTTAGTGAATATTAATAACAAGGCTGGAGTTTGGTCTTGGAAAGCCAAAAGTTTAAGCCTTGAAGCTCCTGTTGCCTCTTTCTTCCCTAAGCATTGAAGCAGCAGAGTGAATAATTCCATTTTCTTTTTGGCCTTTCCTGAAGAGAACAGGATCTCAACACTCCAGAGCATCAGTTTTCTTTTGTGAATGGAGATGCTGATCATTAAAATTCATCTGCCAATTAATCCTTTTCTCGCCACGAAATCAGAGATCAAAGACTCTTAGACAAAAGAACGTGAGGAAGGAGCATAAATAGAGCTCTTGAGGGTGCTGTGTGTGCCAGGGAGCCAGGCTAGGGATGTTCCCTGGATGATGTGTGCAAAAATCACCCCTCAGGTGTGGCTGGAGCGTCCATTAGAATGGAATTTGCTGCAGTTAATATTCCATACTTACCTTGGAATAACCCATGCGGGCTGAGTTTCTCCATTTTTGACATGTCCCTCATTAAGGGAAAAGGAGAATCCCCTTGTTAGTCATTAATGCCGTTTTCTTGGAGCAAGAGCAGCAAATTGGATCTGTCCTTGGCCCCAGCCCGTGTCCCAGCAGGACACCGGGTGTCAGTGAAGTCTGGGGAGAAATGGTGTTGGAAACCATCAGGCAGAGAGGAGACAGGACATCAAAATATGTGTACGTGGCAGCAGAGGGGACAAGAACCTTAAGGGCATAAAAAATAGTGAGATTCTTTTCAATATATGGGCTTTGCATCGCGCCCCTGCAAACACCAGGAGTTATTGCTGCCTTCGAGTGTCTTCACTCATTTTAATTTCACAGAGAAAAGAGGATTCTGCTTATTTAGCTGAGAAGCAGGAGTGTATTTGGACCTCTGATCAGCACCAGAATAACTAACAAGTGATTTCTAGAGCGAAGAGATGCTTTGCAAAGGCTGTGCCTGCTGTCCATGGGCAGAAAATTCATGGTTCTAATTGCTTCCTGTCTTCAAAAAGTTCTGTCTGGAAGGAGACTGTCACCCTCAGGAAGACCATGAAAACAAGTCAAGTGCAAAAGCTAACAGGGAGTAATTTATTTGTATGTTTTCTAAACTTTCTATGAATGTTCCATTTATAAAAGACAAAGAATTTGGAGTTGTCCGTGAATACCGTGGTTGTAGCTGGGCTGCCATGTGCTGATACCAGAGGGGAATTTAAGCAGTGAGTTTGAACGTGTTCTAGTTCACATAGAACTAAAGCTTCTGTTGCTCTTTAATAACGTGAGTGACTTATGAAAGTCTTGCTTATTATAACTATGACTATTCACGCTCCATTGGTTTTTTTGTTTTGCCCCCCCCCCCTTTTTTTTAATTGGAATTTTTTTTTTGCAAAGATATTTCTAAGGCTTTTCTCTCAGACCAAATTTGATTTGTGCCATAAAGGCTGAGGTCCTGGAGTTCTGGGCTCTTGGTTAAAGAAGGTTAATTGGCTTGGGGGTGAGCAGTAATATGAAACACCAGTAGTAAAATGCAGTGGAGGAGAGGAGGAGGGAGGAAGCAGAACCATCCCAACCTAGGGAATACAGTCATATTTTCACAGCTTTTTTTGTCAAGGGTTTGTTGGATTTTTTTTTTTTTGGTCCAAAAAGTCAAATGCTGATTATAACACTACATCTTTTGCAACATGCTTTTGTCTGGCACGCCTGTGCTTGGCATCTCCTTTTAGTGCACCATGCTTAATAAATGGATATAGATATCCATTGCTCCTGTGCTGCAGAACACTTTGAGGCACTGTCGCATCTGTCACATGTCCTGCAGCCACCCCAGCTCGTGGCCTGTGTATGTATCGTGTACATATTGCCCTGATGCTGCATTCTGGTGCTCACTTGCCCCATGACCCTCATGTCTGTTGCCAGGTATTGAATGTGAAGGGCTGCGGTAACAAGTTTATAAGGGATCTGCTCTGGAAACAGAGAGATCTGGGTCTCGGAGCAGAGCTGCACAGTGCAACGAGCATCTGTGCTAATGAGATGCAAATCAGTAACTCTCCCGTGCTTCCACGCTCTGATAGGTCTTTATTGGGGATGCAGGTGCAGGGTGAAGTTAAAGACATTCTGGTTTAGTCCTGTAGCCTCAGAGATAAGTTATTTCCTTAGAGGACAGAGTCAAGCGATGCCCAGGCTGAAGTGGGTCAGGTGTGCAGTCACTGGGTGGGGAATTTCACTGCATTTCACACGTTTAAATCAGCAACTGTTTATTTGTAACTACTTAAACTGTTTATTTGAAACCCATGATGTCCTTGATCCTAAAAGCCCTGGGTTTGCCTCTACTCTGTTTGTTCGTGAAAGGCAGGACTGAGCCTGCTGCTCTGGGGTGCTGGATGATCAGTGAGATCTATATTTTAAACTTCTATTTAAAGATGCAATGACTGATTAGAGAGCTACCCTGGGCCACCTGGAGCCTTGAGTTGTGGCCCGTGCTCCACTGCAGAGGTCGGGAGCAGCAAGGAAGAGGGTCGTTTAAGGTCAAGCACTTGGCGATTGTGCTGGTGTCGATGTCGGTGGTATCTCAGCGTCTGAACGCTGCTGAATGAATGGGAGCTGTGCTGACCCTCAGCCCCTGGCGGGGGGGGGTGCCAGCACCGTCCTGGAGGGTGTTGTGGTGGTAAACGAACAGAAAAATGAACACGACAAAGAGAAATGCTCTGCAGTCGTGATGGGAACCAGACGAATATCTTCATCGATAATTATCATTGCACTTCTTTTTCCCTTCTCCTGCTCTCCTCCAAACTTCTTAAATTTGCCTGTGTCAGACAGTCTCTTCTCATTGTAGCTGAACCAATGACTCTACAAGACCTCACACATCCTGGACCTTTTTCCTTAGCTTTGAACACTTTGAGACTGCTTTTTATGCCATTCCCATGCCTGGTTATGGGGTTTGGCTGGAAAGCTTGAGGTGAAACAATATGTGGGTCCTGCTGCCCGTGGAAGTGCCTGCTGATGCTGTTCCCTTTCAGAGAACTATTCTGTTGCTCTGTCTCTCATCAGCCTTGCACTGCAGTGCTGTGGGTTTGTGAAGGTTTCCCTCCTTCTGTGGGGTATCCTGAGCCACTGAAGTGCTCTGGGGTCAAACTGTGCCATTCCACCCCTACAGGGTGTCACAGTGGGGGTGGTGTCCTGTGCAGTGTCTCCCGTCTGCAACCCAAGAGGAGGTGGTGTGCCTTTCAGCTCTGCTGTTCCCCAGCCCATCCAGTTCCTGTTGATGCACAGATTTATTTCTGTTATCAGCCCTGGGCTATTTCCAGCACTTCTCACACATGCCCACGTCTTTCTGCATCCTTTTTCCCCCCCTCCCCTCCTCCCTTGGATGTTTGGCAGAGGATGGACACGAAGGAATTGAGCTTTTATAAAGCTGATGATACTTGGCTGTCTAAAACAGATTGAAGTGGAGTGACAATCGTAAGGGATGGAAAATGTCACGCTTTGGGCTCCGTGTCTGCTGATGACAAGGGAAAATTTGGGGGTGGAGGTGGAAGTTTCAGATCTAGCTGCAGAGCATCTTGCCCTGTTCACAGATGAGGCAGCAGTGATGGAATGGCCATGCTGTGTTCTGGTTTTGTGGTGTGCTGGGCTTTCCTACAGCACACCCCAAAACTCTGAACTCTGGTGCCCTGTATTTTTTCCCACCGCCTCTCGCTTGTGAAACAAAAAGCTCATATAGTGCTGCCTGTGCCCTATTTTGGAAGGGGAGGCACTGGAAATGCTGTTTGGAGGTAATTATGACCATCTCCAGCCCTCATGTCTCCCAAGAGAAGCTGATGCAGAAGAACAAGCTGCTGTGTGTGCCTGCGGTGTGACACTCATCGCTGTGACACATGACGCAGGACAAAGGGCAGAGACCCTCCAGCTGGAGAACCTTTCCTGCCCTCCTGCCCCCTAAAGCAAGGAGGGAACCCATCCAAAAAGGAACAGTTTACCTGATCTGACAGCCTTGGTCTCCTAGTCAATGTGGAGCAGAGCACACCAAGGGAAGGAAGATGCATCTCCCCACCGTGTTTTGTTTTTAATAACGCTAAACCAGGGGGCTCAGAACCCAAAACTGTTGGTGCCATTTGGGGAGATCTTTGCCTTGGGTAGGACAGGGCAGCTGGGCAGGGAAACCAAACCTCAGCGAGCTGCTGTGGGCTGTCCTGCTGATTTGAGTGTGAGATTTCTGCAGCTTTCTCACTCGCATTTCCATTTCTAACTAGGTCATTTACAGTAACCGTGCCTGTGACGGCAGTAGAAACACATGTTTTCCTTTATTCTAATTCTTGGTTAATGAATAAGGTATTTATTTTAAGCAGCTCTTGTGAAAATCTGCTGGTGGTGGGGGTCAGGAAGGAGGAACTGGGTGTAATATATACATTGGGTTAGTTGATGATACCACAGGCAAAACTCAATCTGGAGTCACACTTTGTTACACTTTTAATTAACTCTGCGACAGGGGAAAAGGACAAATAACCTCAAACATTAACAGATGATCTGTGTTGAAATAAAAGATTAATCAAGGATCAGCTCTGGTGCACTGCTGTGATTGAGGGGAAGCTGCTGAGTCCAGCTAATGACTTACTAGTTGCCTGAGGCCAGAGTCCCAGGAGAGAGCACTCTTGGGTTAATATTCTTTTTGTACCCAAATGATTAATGATCTTTCAGCTCGCAGTATTTGCTGGCAGAGTATTTGTAAGTACCAGAAAGGCAAGAGGGAGAGATGAGCAGAGCAAACTTACTCCATCTGAGGTTCCTTGGAGCACTTATTTCTGGACCTGCAATCACAAGGTACCAAGCGGGACCTCGGATTGCAGCTTCCAGAAACTTCCACAGTCCGACTGGTGCGAGTTCAAAAATTAAATGATTTGGCAAAAAGGTGCCTTCTTGTGAAAGGAGGATCTGCATTTCAGGGCACACGAAGTGTGTGCTGTTCCTGTGGCACCTGTGGATGCACCACTGTGCAAATGTTTTCCTGTGGGAGCAGCTTGTTCAAGTCTGACGTTGCCATGACCACATCAAAGGGTACAAATCCCCCTTTTGACTTCCCTGGAGCTATTAAGGATGTACTTGGACGCGCTCTTTGAGTCCCAGTGCCTTGCATCCTAAGTTTTCAGGACGTTTAGTGCGGTATGAATCTGGGAAAACTGCGCCCAGGCAGGTTTTGTGATACTGCCCGTGATGCCTGGGCTACATGAAGGCAAGTTTCAGGGATTGTGGCCTTGGAGCAGAGACTGGGAGACTTGAAACGATGCCTCTGTGTTTTCAGCAGAGCTCAGGCAGGCCAAGACCTGGCCCTGTGGAGCTGGTGGTGAGACGCACAAGGGTATCTGTGATGCTAAAAATAGGAGCTCTGTGCCCAGTAAATACTGCAAGCAGAGAAACAACCAGGCTGGAGTCCCTCTGAAAACTTTAGCTGAATGCAGCTCTAAGGGAATAAGAAACACTGGCACGTCCATCAAGGCGGTTTCTTCCTCGTGTGCTGAGAGATTTCAGTAAAGTATTTATGGCAAACAAAATCAGAAACCTGCCAAAGCTATTTTTAATCACTTGGCCCCCCCCTCTCTCTGTTGCCAGTTCATTTCCTTTGCTCAGTTTTAGTTCCTGTCCCCTCAGCTGTCCTTTCTTGGAAGTCAAGCACACCTTTTCTCCCCCTTTCACTGTGTTTGGTCAGCATTTGCCGGCTGGATGCAAACCCACTTCGTGTCACTGGTTTTAGTCTTGAAACCTGAAGTTCTAGGGAGGGAAATGACAGCTCTGTTAGGTTTGGCCGGGATCAGCTGCTGCCTTTCAGTGGTGCTGATGCTTTGTCCCAGTACTTCTTCCACCTTATGGTCTCAATGCTTTTTATGCTTTCCCTCCTCTCCAGGTGAGGGAAGTGGTGGAGACAGAGAGCAAGTCACTTGTGTAGTGACCTTCATGTTAAGGTGTTCAGAGCTAAATTCTTCTTTTTGAGGACTCTCCTGGGCTGCCTCTCCTGTAGGGCTCTTACAAAACATGCTCACAAAAAAAAGGTGAATTTAGTAATTCTCTCCTGCCTTATCGTGAGGTCTGAGACTTCAGTCAAGTGGGAACAGCAATTGGACTTGTTACGACCCCATCCTGAGTCTGCAGAGCATAAATACCGATAGCTACCAGGGCCTAACTGGACTAAAGAGCAAAAGATTAATGGGATTAGTAGAGATAAGAATGAAAAGCCTGATGACAGCAGCAGCGTGCTCAAAACCCTAAACCAACCCCCAGGCAGATTCACCACCCCAGTGGTGCTGGGGAGAAGGCTGTGAGACAGTGGTTTCACGCCCATGGCAGGGCAGTGATCACACTTAGGACTTGGAGACCCTGGGCTAGAAAGAGCTCTTGAATCAGGACACCTGGAAAAGCAGGATGGAGAATCCCAGCAGCTCGTTCGTCCCGCCCATGTGAGTGTTTGCTGTGCTGTTTGCCACGGTTATGACAGGACTGGCCCGGCCCTGATGAAAAGCATGGGGAAAATGGCATCTTTCCACAGTGGGTTCCACCCTTTGTGCTGGGAAATGGTTACAGGATAATCTGTTTCTGATCGCCGGGCCGGGAATTGCAAGCTGTACGTGGATACAAGTTTGACAAAATGGCTTTAATCCTTATTTGTGTCTCAACCCACACACCTCGCCTCCCTCTTCGCCCTCAATTTGAGCTGTGTTATGACTGAAGGAAACATCCACATAATTGTCTTGCTCATTTTTATTCTGTTATTCCTTGCTTTTATTCCATTATCCCTTGCTTCACACTCTGGAGACCTCTTCAAACAACTCCATTGGCTGTGTGATGTTCTATCATATGAGTCACTGCAGCTGTCACCCAGCCAAGATGTACACATATAAACTTTTTATTCCAACTTAATTTATCAATTTCTTCTTTACTCGTCTTGATTTTTTTTTTTTCTTCTTTCTCCTGCTACTGTCCTTCCCCCTTCTAACATTTAACTTTTCCTGGCTCTGGGGTACCCCATAATTAATCAATATTTCACACTTTGGTTTTGGCGTCTTATGAGCGGTTGGCAAGATAAAATCTGAAGACTGGAACCAAGTTCCTCAGGCCAAGGGAATTTTCGAAGCCAAGTTCCATGGTTCTGCCACATTTTCCACTTGGTGGCAAATTTGGCCAGTTTCCTGTGACTTTTAAACTGCAGAATCAGTTACCGAATCTGGGATCTTTTTTCGCTATGATTTTAATCTCTACCTTTTTCTTTTACAGGGAAACCAATATGTAACATTTCTCTTTAATCTCATCTGAACTGAACATCTGCTCTTCCTTGCCTTTGCCAGGGAAAGCTTTGGGGATCTAGGCAAGATAGAGAGGGGGGAAATCTAATTATTTAGTATTAGAACAGTCGAACTGTTGAAAGAATTCTCCCTTGTGCCATAAGGAAGGGAAAGGAAAAAAAAATCACTGGTGTGTACAGAGGCTCTGGGCTACCTTGGTAGTCTGAGAGAAGCTTCTAATTTTATTTTAATGAGACCCTGGGGTACAAAGGGAACTGGATCTGATCCCTCACTAAACAAAGCTGGGAGGGAGCAAAATGGGGCCACGTCCCCAAAGCTTTTAACTTCACATTTCTGTGAGGCAGTGTAATGGTCAGGGCTGGGAGTGCTTCAGCCTCTGCCCTGCTGGAGATCACTTGGCACTCGTGTTCCTTGTCTGCCTTTGAGCTGTCTGTGCTATTTGGGCATCCAGGATCTGGAAATCCTCCCTTTGCACCAAGTGCTGCCCCTGGACGAAGGAGCCCTCACAGAGCTCAGGGGTGTTTGTGCTCCCTTTGCAAGCCCTTGCAAGCTGGTGGCTGGAGTAAGCAGATCAGGGGCTGTGTGTTTACTATTTGTGTAGATGACCCTTTAATCTCCTAATGTGTCTTTGGGGAAGGGCCTTGTCTTTCAGGAGCGGTAAAAATTTGAAAGCAGGAGCCCCTCGGCCCCAGCGCTGCACAAATAACCTCGTTCTTGTGTAGGGGACATCCCCGGGTATGTGATGGGGGAGATGGGCACCAGGAGTTTTTTGGCGGGGAGCAGGAAATGATCATCTGAGTGGTGGTTCATGTGCCAAACTGTTGTCTTTTTGCAGAGGATACACTTGTACCAGAGCGCAGACGATCTGGACTGCAGCTGGGGGACACAAAGCCAAGCTCCCCACTGCTCCCCACCAGCTGATGCAGCTCTGCTGAAGTTGGTGGAGCCGCTCCACTTCATGCCAGCTTAGAACTCGTGCTTGGAGTGGTTTGATTTGCTTCTTAATGTGCTCCTGCAGGGTTTGTCTGTCACTGCAGGGCTCTGCTTTTATGTGGCCACATCTTCCCATTCACTGTCTCCCTCGACTGGCAACTGCCCAAATTGAGACTGAACGGAACTGTTCTTCATCGGGTGTGAAGAACAAAATGTGTGTAAGAACCTTCCAGATAAGGAATCCTGTGCTCTGTTTTATTTTGCGTTGCAATTGAAGGCAAAAATATTGTTTTTTAGACAGGTCTAGTGCTGTTTCTAAGTTGATTATCATCTTAGACTTGTTGAAATGTTAACTAATACCGAACAAAGCTTCTTAAATGTGGATGTAACAAGGGAGATGGGTCAAAATCTCTACTGAGTGCTCTCAGTTTAAAAACTATGGAGTAGAAGGGTTTAGAGTGGCAGTGGATCCCAGCACTGCGTGGGCAACACAGGAAGCCTTTTGGATGGTTAAAACACGTCGTGGAGTCACTTTTGCTAAAGTTGATGTCGTGAAGTCCTGTGGCTCAAATTCCAGGCCCTTGAAAACCACTCCTACCCCACACAGGCCACAGTGACTGCTTATTTCTAAGTGCAGCTTAGTTTTCACGTTGTTTCCATGAGATCCTGCAGTGGCTGCTTTAATCTGCTGGTTTTTAAGGGGCAGTTGAGCTCTGCAGGCAGGGGTTTTTTGGCTTCCCTTCCCCCCCATTCCGGAGTCTTCCGTGAAGCGTAGGAATGAAAGGAGTTCAGTGCTCCTCTGGTGTCAGCCTGTCGTTCTTCTGTGATGTTTATTAATATTGTTTTCTCTCCTGCTAGTCAGTGAAGGGCTAAACGAAATTATTCTGGGCTATAATTTAAATGTCAAGTGCAATTATTGCTGAAATGTTCTGCTCACTAATGCTCCTCACTCTCTGGAGACATCTCCTCATCCTGAAAGGGGGAGCAGAAATGGAGATGAGATGGTTTGAGGCTCAGACCTGTAAACCCTGGCCCCGTGAGAGTGTTTTCTCTTGCCTTCTTCGTGATGTGATGAAACTTTATAGAAGAATGGCTTGATGCTTTGTGACTGAAGACCATTAGGAGTAGAGGAGTAACTGAGTCTCTGGCCTCTGGCATAAGAGGGCTCAGGTGAGCTCAGAGTAGTCCAGGGTTTATAGCAGCAATCTGGGGCTCAGCATCTCCTGGGTTATGCCCTTCTGAAGATGAATATTGGTACCTGGCTGGATGATTTTGCACAATCCTGCACTGTGGGTTCAGAGCAGATGCTTCTGGGGTTGTTTTTGCAACACAACTGCTTGATAAAATTCAGAAATTCATGTATCTGTGTCCTGTCCCTTGCTGCTGTGGCAGCTGTTAGACTGCCAGGTCTGCTTTCTCAGTAAAAAAAACCCCACTATTTATAAAACCTCTGAAAAGACTTTCATTTAATAGGCATATTTTAGTGCTCATAAATCTGGCGGTGTATTAGTGCAATGGAGCAGGATTCTGCTGAAGTGCAGAACTGCCAGGGAGGATTGGAATCGGGTTTTAAAATGGGAATTGGGCATTTTCATTTGCCACGTGGGCTGGGAAGCACGAGGGCGGCGAAGAACATCTCGCCTTTAACCTCTGTGGTGTGGGTCAAAAAAAGCACAAGGGTGTTGGATCTGTTCTTGCAGAACTTCAACAAGTTGGCAGAGGCATCTAAAGGTCACCTCAACGAGCTGGGAATTCCATGAGATGGGGACATGAAGTGTTTCCGAAGGGGCCTGTTCCTTTAGCTCTCCCTTTCGTGGGTTTACATATTGCTTTTCTTTTTCCGTTGGCTTCTGGCTCCCTCCAGACTCAAGAGGGAGAAGAAAACACATCACAGCAACATACAAATCCATGTTAATAGTTTTACTATAAGCCTGCTCAAAGACTTGTGCTGCGTGTGTGCGTTTGTGTGTGCGTTCGAACACGCAAATAAACGAGGCAGGGTTTTGTTGATGGCAAAAAAAAAAGAGGCAAAAAAAAAAAGCTGCTCGGAGTAACAGCTTGGGATATTCAAATCCAAACGTGCTGCTTCCAAAATGTCATGAAATGTATGTGTAGCATTTGACTGTCTGTGTGCCATCTGTGTGTTTTCTAGGGAAGCTCTGAATAACTTGCTCATCGTTACCGTGTGTTGTTCCTTTCTTTAGCACCCTCGGATCATAAACAGAATTCCTGAGATAATGTTGTTTTTTTTTTCCTTTAGGGGGTTAATTCAGCTGATTATTCTGCTTTACTGGAACTCTTATCTGAGGAGGAAATGAAGTCAGGAACTCCTACACCTACTCGAGTGTTTTGGATTAAGGAGTGATCCCATTAAAAAAGCAAATGGTCCCTGCTAAAAGGGGGTGGGGGGAAAATCCTGTTCTGTGTGCTGAGCAACAAGAGATGCAAGTTCAGGTATTGGGATCAGGTAGAGACTGAAGTAATGGAGGAGAGAAATGAGGAGAAAATATAATTAGAACAAATAAATACTCAAGCAGTATGTCCAGGTAATTCAGCGGTCACGTTGGAAAATGCCTCCCTGAAGGATGGCTGCTCTCCTTGGGTTTGAATTTTTGTTATTACAGCAAACCTGTGGACAGTGTCCCGCTGCTTCCAGTTCTAAACTGCCCCCTTCATGGGGGTAATGGTGTGTAATTGTGTAATTAAGGTGCTGTCAAGTCAAGTTCTCCCATTATATTATTATTACACTTGGAATTGCAGTGCTGGCAAGGAAATATGGCAACAAAATGATGAATTTGGAACAAAATAAGGAATTTGCCATCAGGTGCTTGGGTGTGCCTGAGCTGTCACAGCATTGGCTGGGAGATGAAGTTATGGCAGACAAATTCCGTACTTCAGAGACTGGGAGGGAAAAAGAGCTTTGTGTGTTTCCTTCCAGAGGAAATACTGGTAGGTGTTATTGTGAAGAGGTCCCTCAAGTGCTTAGCCTGGAGTTTGCACTGCAGACTGAATTTTGTTTGCGAAGATCTACACTTCCCCTGACAAGATAAACATCCTCCAGTATCTCAAATTTTCAGAAGTAGGCTGGCATAAATACTTGGGAGAGGAATAGCCTGTGCTGAGGACTGGGGCAGAACAAGCAGTGCTTTAGCTGTTGTCTTCAATTTTCTGCTTAAAGCCACTCCATGGCCTGAGTTTTATAAGTTCTGGGGGGTAAAACGGGACGGAATTGGTGAGTGAGGTTCAGAGAAGCTGAAGAATCCGAAACATTTCAGCAGGGAAAATGTTTCTTTAACTGCTGTTAATTGTGTCAAGGAGAGAAGCACAATAAGCCCAAGAGCCCGGAGTGTTTTTCAGGCTTGTTGTGTGTGACACTGATATCTCTGGTGCCTGTTTATACAATCCGTGTAGCCCGTGATTGGCAATCCAAGATAAGCAAGCCTTGTTCGTGCTTTTGAGATGAGAGAGTGGTTATTAGAGGAGCACAGGTACCTATTGAAGCTCTGCACAGCACGGGCTTGTTTGGAAGGTGTTTACTCGAAATGGGTTTGCTTGACTTCATTTGTTCCTGTTGATTTCCCCAACTCCTTATTAAAACTGTTTGTCTGGGTGAAACCAAGGGCTCTAGAAATTTGAATTTGCAAACACCTGAGTTTAGTTCTTCCTGTAATAATACCAACCTTTAAGCTAAAGCTCAGCTTTGATTCCCTTCATGTGATGAAAACCAATCCTGAGTTCCAAAGAGACCCAACTGGAAATTAGGTGGCTCTGTTCCAGTGGACTGAAATTTCCCTTCTGAATTTGTGATGCATCTTTTTCACCCCCCCCCCATAGGTTTGTTTTAACCTTCTGCAGTGGAAAAAGCAGAGTTTTCCAGCTCTGAGCAGCAAACCCGGAGAGATGGTTTGGGAAACTGGATTTGCCGAGAGACAAGGCTATTCCTGAGGCTGGAAGAGAGGGGAATTTTATAAATAAAGTGTTGTGTGAGTTAGGTTTTGGCAGGCGCTTGGAGGGAATGTGAAATCAAGCCGGGCAGGAAGAGGCTTGAGAGCTGTGGTGTAAGGTTGCAAAAACACGAAATAGCAGGGGCTGGAAAGCTGGGGGCAGGGCAGGAAATGGTGTGTGCCTTGGAATTCTGGGCTTGTTACAAGTCTTGCCTCATATTAACTTGATGAAGAATAGGAACAGCTCCTGGAAGGGCTGTGTGACGCCCGTCTGGTGTGAGACGTGGTTGTGTGTGGGGGGGGATTCACAGTATTTCCAAAGTTGTGTATTACAGCTGGATGGATTGATGGGAATTTCCAAAAACGGTGTTTGGATACAGAATTCTTTTGGGGTAAATAAAACCAGAGAGAAAGAGAATGGAAAAGGGAAACAGAATGGAGGAAAAAAAAAAAAGAAGAGGAAAAAGGCCAGGACTATAACACATCTCTAACTCTGTACCTTTTATAACCACCCAAAATGTGCCTTAAATCTGTGATAAAGCAGCCATTTCTTAAACCTGCGATAAAGAGCTGCAAAAGCTCTTCTTTTTTTTCTTTCCTGGAAGAATTTTTGAGGCACTCCCATCTCCCTTTCCCTGTTTCCTATGCCTTACTTACCCTGCTCAGTGCTTTAATGAATGAACCAGATATTGGCTGAGATAATGCTCCTGTTTGCAGCCAAGGGAATGGAAGCGCAGATAACCAGCTGCTCTGATAGTTTCAATAAACAGCATTAAATAATTTGTCTGAGCTTGGTGAACTAGCATGTGCTGATTAAGGATTAGATTTGACTAATTTGCTTTAGGCTCCCGATGATGCATTTAAATGCTTCTTTCCCCGTGAGATAGCAGCATATGTTTACCTCAGAGAACTGTTGGGGGAGCTCAGGGGTGTAACAGCATCAGCCTGAGGTGCTGAGGGTGGCCGACCCTGAGCCTCAGTGACCGCAGCACAATCCAACAGTAATATGCATTGCTATGGTTTAATCTTCTGTTTTATGCAGCAAGTGGGAATTTCCAGAAGGTTTCTTGCTGTTGCTTTCATTAGACGGTGCCTGTTCCAGAGCCTGCACTCCCAACGTTGCCTCGAAGAACAAGCAGCATCTTTGTCAGAGGAGGGGGATATTTGTGCACAAGTAGGGTGAAAATTTGCCACAAATATCCCATTTTCTTTTCAGGGCAGGCTGGTGGGTTTGTAAGGCTAAAAACAGAGGGGGGTGTGTGTGTGTGTGAATTCACAGACCTCTCCTAACCTTTCTTAGCTTGGATCCCATTGAATCTGAGCCAGGCTGGGCTGGCTCCCGGGTTTAGTGGCAGTGCAAGGTGTGTTACAGCCATGTGGGCAGATGGCTGTACATCTCCAGGGCCTGGGGAGTCACTGACCAACACCTCACCTCCGGTGTGCCAGGAATTATTACGCCATAAAGTGCCAATGCCGTGGACTAGGCAGACACCGAAGGACAGCTTGCCTGGCTCCTGCTTTGCATATTCAGATGATGTGTCTTCCCACACAAACCCCCTTCCTTCATTCCCTCTGACAGTCAGGGCTCGTTTCCATGGAGCTGCTTCATCCATACCTTTAGGAAACCTTTTTTTGTTCCCCTATAGACATAATTTGAGGTTTCTATGGCAACATCTGAGGAGAGGAAGGCCCGTGATGTCTTAACCAAGCCTGAGCTGCTCCCTGGCAAAGCCCACGTATGACTGTGTGCTCCTGACACACATGATGGCAGTGTTCACTGCCCCATCAGCTATTCCAGCTCATGTCTAATATGGTGGGAAAAAAAAAGCCTGAGGGACTGCCTGACTTAATAAAGCTCAAACTCGGAGAGCTACAGTTCAGAAAGAAAAAAAAAAGGGAATTTGGAGCATTTAAGCCTAGCTGTGTCGTGCTGCATCTGGCTGTGAAGATATCCGAGGTGTAACAGAACTTCATTCAGTGCCAGTGAATCTTCCAGAAGCACGGCAACGCCTGTAAACCCATAAGCTTTTGGGTTTAATATTTAAAGAACTTTAAAGGCAATATATTAAACGTTAATTACTTAAAAAGGAACGGATGGTATATCTAGAGAAAGATAATTTTTCCTTTAAACTTCCAGTATTTTTTTTTTTTGGGGGGGGGGGGGGTGANGGGGGGGGGGGAGGTGAGGAAGGAAGTAAAATATTGACTGTAAATTATGCAAAGGCCAACACCAACAGAACTGTGCAATTTCAGGAGAATCAGCAAGTGGGGTTGGTTTGTGTTGGAAGCAGAGCAGAGATCAGGAAATGACTGTAGTGGAAATGACAGAGTCTAAGCTGAGTGGTGGGGTTGCTGTAAAAAAAAAAATCTAGACTGGAGCTGGTTAGAAAAAGACACTGGTTATTGTAGTAATTGTAAACTACCTCAAAGAGAGGTTTGCCACATTATTTCCTTCAAGACCCCCCACTCCCCAGCCAGCTACCTGAACTGATTGGAGCTGAGAAATTAGTATGTTTGGTGATAACTACTGATCTCTTTTACTTCAGACTGTAGTCCAGAACGGCTGTGTTCATGTTCCTGTCTCGCCCTGCGCTTCCAGGGATGTTTTACTTGTTCTCCCCCAGTCCATGGGAGGTTTGGTTGTGCTGCTTGAAGTGATTTCTGAATCACATCCTGTGACTTCAATCTTGAAAGATCCCCTGAAGGATCCTGGAGAAGGAAAAGGTGCTGCAAACTCTCCTAAGAAGCTTATCCCTGTGTGGGTGTCAGTTCAGTGACTCGGAATTGTATCTCAGTGGGTTTAAGTGAGAGGGAATCGGGAAGGCTCTGCTAATGACTCAGAAATAGAGGGTAAGCTGTGTCAAGTTCTGAGAGTTTGGCTGAAGTGCTGAACTCACTCAAGTGTCTGGAGGTGGATCATCAACTCCTGCTTTAAAGAAATGATGGGAATCTTGGAAAATGTGAGCCTTGAGTGTTCTGCTGGAAAACGAAAGCTCTTTGTGTTCTTGTCACTTGCCTTTCCTTGAGTTGGGAGTGACTAACTCAGTCCTGGTGAGGATCAGTTTAACTCTCACACGTGCAGCTTTGCTCCTTGGATCACTGACAGCTGCTGTTCCACACTGAGCTCAGTCCACTCCTTGTGTGTGTTTTCATGAGCAGCACCTCAGGGTGAAGAAACTCGTGGCTAAGCCAAATTCCTGCTGCATTCCCGCTGGTAATTCCTGGGAGAAACCCCTTCAAACATATCCCAGTTTTTGTACATCTGCTCAGACTGCTGATCGTTTCCAGAGTGAAAAAAGGGTGTGTGGAATTAGCAGTCACTTCTGGAAAGTTGTGTCTTTAATATTCTCTGCATAAGATGATCTTTCGAGTCCCTTTGTCTTCTGTCCTAAAAACAGTTGCTGGAGAGACGTGGCATCTTAGAGGCAGCACCATGTGGGGAACACTCCCGTCACCAGGATATTCCTGGGGGTCTGAGACCCTCCTGACCAGCTGCTGGGTCCTTCTGGTCCTCGTGGCAGCTGCTGCAGGAGCAGCTGGTGCTTCCAGCTGCTTTCTGTGCTTGCTGAAGCGCCAGGGAGAGCTCCGAACGTCCTGCAGCTTCAGAGGGACCAGGGGGAACTTGGTTAGTCACAGCCCTGCTGCTTGCTTCGAAACCACTCTTGGGGTACTCGGTGGGAAGGGAGGGGGAGAGAGTCGTGGAATCTCCTGCCTGATTCCCATCCTGTTTATTCGGCAGGGTTTCCCATGAGCTGCTGATCCTCCCTGTCCCACTTCCCTCCTCCCTCCCTGCTGTCCGCGCACGAGTGCGGGCAGGGTGTGCCTGCCCTCGGAGGCGATGCGATGAATCCAGTGCTCTGTGTTAGCGGCTTCCCTGAGGAAGAGAGCCAAGGAAGACTGTCCCTGTTCTCTGCTGTGTGTTTAACCCTGTGAGTGCTGCACCACCACGCGCATTTCATCCTGGCTGTCTCGAAATGTAAATTTTGCTGAGCGTTTACCTGCGTAAACTTTGGCAGTTTCAGTCCAAGAGAAAGCATCAGCTACCACGAGGGGAGTGTGAGTAGAGGGTGTGCAACAGTGGGTATTAAACAGGCTTTAATTGTAAATTATGGGGTTATTTTATGTGAGAGTGCATGGAACAATAGCAACTTCTTTAATGTATTTTTGAAGGATTTTTGGAGGATTTTTCTACTGGAGTTGGTGTCAGTGCTGTACAGAAAAAGCATGACTAGGTTATGTGGGTCAATTTTTATAAAATACTCATCCTTGGACCGTGATGCACAGGTGAAAAAGGCTGTGCATACCATAAATAGTCTATAGTAGGATTTGATTTATGTGAATGTTAGTTGCTTTATTATCCTCAAAAATAAGCTGAGTGGTCAGTATTTCTTGAGACAGATGGAATTGGTCAGAACACTGAAGGGATCTCAAGAATGTGAGTTCATAAGAGCATTTGGTCGTTAATTAAATTGAAGTTCACATCTTTTAGCTCATTAGTGGCCTCTTTATGGGAAATAATGGATCTTGGTCCCCTCCCTACTCTAACTTAGGTTTAGTTTTGTTCTGGATCCCTGAAGTTCTTTACCTGGGAGATAAATGTAATTTCCTAGATTGCACAGAGACCTATGGCAGAGATTTAACCAGAAAGCCAACCTGTGCTTCCAGTGTTGGCCCCAAACAAGCAGGTCACACTTGAATAACCAACTTGAATTTGAGACAGCCACCCTGTGCCCAGAGAATGAGGCAGATCGGTGTCACATCCGCTGCTGTGACAGTTCAGAGCAGCTCCCTCCGAAACGGAGCCTGTGCTGCTTCCAGGTCCTTGATAAGGCTGAGGTCAGCTGCGGTGCTGGGAAGCACTGACTCAGCCCCTGCTCACCTAAAAACAGCTGCCATGCCCTCTCTGGGCACTTTGTTCCAGACAGAGGGGACACTGCAGCGCGGTGATCTAATTTTACCTCTTCACTTTTCATTTGTTTCCCCTTTCTGTTGATTCTCTTATTAGAAGCGTTGTGTTTGTTTGGGTTTTGTTTTTTTTTTTCCAAGTCCTCTGAGGAAGGAAATTTGTGTGTTTCTTCAGTTTTGTTCTTAAGTTTTTGGCATGAGTTCATTTGAGAAAATGGCTTGTGTAAGCACCTGCTGAGAAAGTGTGTCCTTGCCATGCTCACTTCAGTAAATATGTAATAATTCCTGCAGTTGCCTTGGAGTTGGATGTGGGAAAGCCCAGCCAGCAGAGACAGGGGATGGAGATGCCCTGCTCAGGGCAGTGCTGAGCTCACAAGGCTGGGTTTTGTGTTCACTCCTCTGGAGCAGGACTGGCTTTCCTCCTCTCTTCATGAATTCCTGCTGAAGTGATTCGAGACTGACAGATGATGATTATTTTTATTTGTGTGACAGGAACCTTCTGGATGTCTGGAGCAGATGCTGTTGAATCCTCACTTCTTGATGGGGAGAGACTCAGCCTGTTCATCCATCTGTCTGGGCTCCTGCCTCCTTTATTAGGTGCTTTGTATTGAGACTAAATGGGCAGATCACTTGGATCTGAGCTGTTAGAAGATGTATTCTCACGTCTCAGGCATACACCTCTTTGTGTATTTGATTTGTCTGTCCATCTAAGCTTGGAAAATGGAATAATAACTCCTGCAAAACACTTGATTCCACTGAGCACAAGCACCTTGTAAAAGGTGCATTAGTAATTATTCTTATTCCTGTCTTGCTTTCAGCTGGGATAAAGTTTGCTGGCAAAACCAGGAGAATCCCAAAAAGCTGCCTGGTGTGGAAGTGAGAACTTCACTGAAAGTTGGCAGAAGTTTTGCAACATTCAAGGATTATCCGAAAATCCTTTTGAGCTGTAACTGTGCAGAAACCAAGTCTTGAGTACAGATAAATCTCTCTCCCCTCTGTGCCCTAAATTTATTTAGGTAAAAGATGGTAAAAATGTTAATTACATGTGCTGGACTAGAGACGAAACGTTAATTCACCATCTGCAAACTCTCACTGGGATTTAAATGAATGGGAAGACCAATAAACACACTGAGGTGACATTGGACACAATTTCACATCCTTATGGAAGGAGCAAAGATGCAACAGGTCCAGTTGCATCTCTTAGGTCAGGGATCAAGCTTAGGATCACTCCCTTTGGAAGCAGTTGAAGTTGTAGTGAATGAAAAGGAGGATCAGCAGGTCCTCAGGCTCTGTCCTAAGAAGATGGAAAGAGGTTTCCTGCCTTCTTGGTACAATTTCAGTAAGAAGTTTTACTCTTTAAGCATTGCACTGAGCAATTGGAAGTCATCCCACTGCTCTCAGTACCATTGTAACTATGCCTAATTATAAAGCCCATTGGTTATTTTAGATCCAAGTCAACCCCTTAAATAAGCTCTGTGCCTTAAATGTAATTATTAGATGTTATTCACATCAGGAACACTGAAGTGTGAGGTAATTCCAATGTATTAAAAAAGACATGTTATGCCTCACTGAGCTTCCTCTTACTGGGGCTTTTTTTTCGCCCCCCACTTAATATGTGCTTTTTTTATTATAACTTTACAAAGGTGTCATTGTGCAGTTTAGCCCGAGGCAAACTGATGAGAGGCCCAGAAATATATAAGTTTTTTTAAAAAAAAAATCATCTAGTAAGTGTCACTGCTTGCTCCTGTCTAACTGGGAAGAAGTGGGAGTAGAATTGCAGGCAGGCAGCATTGAATGGCAGGCGAACTTATAACTAATGAAAAGCTTCTGCAAGGAGCTCAGTGTTCATTCCTGCAGAGGTTATTGACTCAGATGCTGAGTCTGGGCTGAATAATTTTGTAACTAAGAGTGTCAGAACTTTGGGAACTAAATTCACGGTTCAAAGATTTCATCTCTGCCTGCCTGCCGACTCTGTTCCAAACGCAGTGACATCATTTGCCGGAATTGGCTTTTTTCCTCCCACCCTTCTCTAGAGCTGGAATTTGACCCTGAGAATAAGATGTTCTGCTTGTAAATTATTAGTTCCTCTTCAAAATATACTGCACAGCCTTAGGTAGGAATTCAAAAGGCAAAAACCGCAAACAAACTGTAAGATCAGCCAAGTAAATTCAAATTGGAGGCATCCCAGAAGGATCCTATTTCCACACATGCATCCACACACCTTCCCTGTGTCCTCTGTGCCTCCTACTTTATACACCCTTCTAAAATTAGCAGTGGTTAATATTTTAACATCCAGAAACAGTCTGCTCCGAGGAAGGAACCCTTAATTCTGAAATTCAGTAGACTGGACCAGATATGGACACTTCTGAAAGCTCTGAATCAGTTAGTGATTAGGCCAAGAGGATTTAGGATTTAGGCAGCTGGTTGACAGGTTTCTTGGGGGTTAAAGAGATGCTTTTTGTGTGTGGTTTGTGAATTGATGTGAGAGAATAACCCTGTTATTCAGTGTGGAAGCACCTGGCAGTGTGTTGTGGCAGCTACACAAGTTCAGACACTTAAAATGTTGAAGGGAAATCCTGTGTACTTGTCTTTAACAGGAGGTTTGAGGCAAGGAACCATTTTCAAAGGAAAATGTGTAGCCCAAGGGAAGGTGTTTTACTGTCTGTGGCTGCTGTGCCACTAGAGAGCAGCAGGTGCTGCTGCTCCAGGGTCTCCCTGCTTTGGATCTGTGGGGATGGGGGCTTGGGAAGGCAGGAATAGGAACCTGCACCAAGTGTCAAAAATGCAGGAATGGGAACCTGCGCCAGGGGTAAAATCATTCCCATGGATCCTCCACCTAAATCACAGCTCAGATGGTGAAACAGGCTCATAATATGAATCTAAGATGCTATATTTTTTAAAAAAACAGGTGCCAAATAAAAGCCCTATTCAGTTGGACGAAGGAGAAAGCACATTAACCTCTGCACCAGGTAACTCGTACCTTTAGGTGCTGCTACATGTGGCTAACTTTGATTATTTTCAAGATTAACTGTTCTTTTCACACAGACAGTGCTGCATGCAGTAGTATCACATTGCACTCATCTTGGCCTTTGGTTTATAGAAGGACTTTGAACATAAATTCCTGTCCTTGATTTTGGAGCTCACCCTTGACTGGAGATTACAGCGAGAATGCAGCAGTGCTTGTGAAATTGGGTAGGAGCTGTGAATAAAGGAGAGACACAGCAGAGGGGAGTTACTGGAAAAGTCAGTTTTATGCTTAACTTGAGAATGTTTTCCTGTAGTTCACAACCTGGGTTACAGTTCAGACCTGGCGGGAGAGAAGCTGGCACCGCTACAGTAATAGAACTGGAGATGTTGACTGAGAATTAAAGCTCAGCAAACAGTGCTGGCACCCCCTGCCCAAATTCAATAAAGCAAAGAAGGACATTAAGGTTGTCATCCTTCTGAATTATTTGCTTTTAACAAAACTGATGTTCTAGTTCACAGCCAGTTGGATTCCAGTGCCTGCTTTAGCTCTGATGAGGAAGCAGAAGTAGCAACTAATTACTTATTTTTTGGTTTGCCCCTGGAAGCGGGGGCTTGTTTTGTCCTGCAGTTGCTCTTGGTGGTGACAAGACACAGAGTTTTGAGCTCTCACGGCTCAGCTGAACTCCTGAAGTCTCCTGACACATCTTTTGGGATCACCATGTGACTTGTGCACTTTCTTAAATTAAACTTACCCAGTCCTAATCCATCAGGCAGCTCTCTTAATCTCGGTGCTATCTGGAAGGAAATTGAGACAAAATGTGAACTGGCTTTGTCTGAAGGACGAACGAGCTGGAAGGCAGTGCAGGAACCCTGATACCCACTCTCAGCAACAGTGGGAGCAGCTCAGGACTCCTTCCTTAAGGAAAAACAAGGCTCTTTTTGGTAGTTCTGCTTCCACTGGTTGCAAACCTGTGTGAATCGCTGAGAGAGTATTTAAGGTAGAAGAGGTGATGTGTGTGCAAACCTCCTCCTGTGTGATGACAGATAAAACCTCTTAAGCCCTGCTCCAATCCAACACGATTGCTGGGTGCAAATCTGGGGGTATAAAAATAGGAATTACGGTTGTCCAACACTGCTTAAAAACCCGAACAGCTGAAGAAGTGTCACCTGTTGCTACTTGTATATTAAAAGGGAAGAAAAGAGGGGGGAAAAAAGTCTTTTATTCGATGGTCATTAGTGGTGTTTGTAGGTCTGGGGACACGTGGAATAGAGACCTGCTGGGCACTGTCAGTGTAAGGTGTCCCCAGGGCACTGGGCTCTGACCTTTTCCCCAAGAGCCTCACTGGAACATAACAGTGATAATTTGGAGGGAAAATACGAGAAGCAGATTTCTGGTGACTGTGACATACCGTGACATTTCTAAGGTATTTCCTTAAATGATGGCCATTAGTCTGACGTCCTCAACAACTGTTTGGATCTGGGGCAGTGAGAGACTCTGGCACTGGAAACTGTGTGTATATTTAGCTTTTTTACACCCTGTATTAGCACTGTGACCCTTCCTGCTGCAGCAAAGGCATCAGTAGCCTCAGCAAACAGAAATGAAGTAACGTGAATAAATGAAGAAACAAATTGCTGCTGGGGAGATGCAACCAGGAGGGTGGAGTTTGCGTTGTTTGGGCACCAGCTGTGATTGTTTTTAAGATATACAGGATCTGCTACATTCCTGAGTGCTTTGCAGAGGAGTTGTTTATCTCTTGTTCCACACCTGCAGGTGCACACTCAGGTAAAAACTGCTGCCTGAGGGGCATGTTCAGTGCATTCTGATTATACATGATGCTGAATGTGGCATCCTTGTGATGCTACTGGGACAGTGCTTGGTGTTCTCAGCGCACAGAGCTCTTCCAAACTCACTTACTGTGACCTCTAACTAGCTAGAGATCATTAATTTATCTCCAGATGGATGCTGCAGGTGTCGTACATGGACTGTCCTACATGTGCTCAGCTATGCAAACCAGAAACACGGGGCTGAGTTTATAGCCTGTGCATATTTTATGCCTCAAACAAACACATTTATGGCATGTAATAAACACTGATGGAGAGAGATTTGCCTGCATGTGCATGTTGAATGCGTGCTGGGGGTGGAGAGCTGCACTTGGCTCCGTTTCCATCCCAGCCAGTGCGGGATTACAAGTGTGAATGAATGGCAAAGGCAGCTGGAGGAGATGTTTTTCAGTTGGCCATGGAGTATTTTTTGAAAGGCTCTTCGAGAGATGATGAGGAAAACTGACAGTTGTCCTCAGGCATTTGCCTAAATTGAAGGAGCAGGCTCCAGCAGCTTTGCTGCTGCAGTTGTGGATAGCTGAGGTGATGGACAGGAGTGCTATTTATAGAGCAATTTTTATATGCTTATTGTAAAACGAGTTTACCAATCATAGGAAGGAACCTTTTCTGTCTCTCTGTGTTTTTAGTGGCTCTTGGGAGTCCAGAGATAGTTTTGGTGGTTTCCATTTGGCCTTTAGCAGAATAAGGCTTGAGAATCTTCTTCTGGCAGCTGTTCATTTCCTCAGTATTTTTGTAGGGCAAAGAAGTGTTCTTTCTCTTGTTGTTCCATAAGGAAAAAAGGAAGATGATGACAACAATTTCAGGATTGTTTTTAGTTGTCTTAAACACAAGACAGAAAGAAGAAGCTCTTAAAAAAATTCCACTTCTAACATGTTGTTGTTGGAAAATAATGATCCACAGGTAAAACTATAATTTATAGAGTCCTGTGGTTTTTTTATATCCAATATTGCCTGAATATAGGAATATTCACAGCTGGGAGTCAGTGCTCTTAGCCAGACACCAATGTTAATTGGAGCCAGGCCATCCTAAAAGGACAATATAGTACTTGCTAAAGCACTTGGTGTTTCCTCTCTGAGCTCAAACAAAGGCCCAGGTGGGAGCAGATCCACGTAATCCTGAATTACCGGATATAGGTACTGTAGGAACTGAAATTTTTCTGAGGTAAAGCCACCCCCTTGCAGAACTGAGAGCTTTTTGGCTGCATCCTCGAGTGAGAAATGACCCGTGAAGAGTCTCAACCACTGGGCTGCAGGGTGTTCTTGAACAAAACCTTCCTTTTCTTTTTCTTGTCTTTAATTTTAAAAGCTTTTTGGTTTGAACGGAAGCAAGCACCACCACCTGGCTGCCCTTGGGCTCCACGCAGCAGACCTTGGCCGGGCTGAGCCGGTGAAGGAGGTGTTCTAGCTGGAGAGGGAAGAATGTATTGTTCGGAGAGCTTTTGTTCCTCCAGGCTTCTTCTCCTGTGGTTAATGGTGTGTTGTGAGCCACGACCCACTGGGTAGGTGCTGTGCAGGTAGAGGAATTCCAAGGAATTCCTTCGTATGCTGCAAACCAAATCCCAGGCTCCCGTGGAAACGGATTCTAATGGACCCCGCGGTGTGTTGTGAGGGAATTTAATTGATCCCAGATCCCCTCCACTAGTTTTAGGAAAAGAACTGAGCTCCTCTTTCTGATGCTCAAGTGAGAGGTCTTGCTCAGCGTGAACAGGCAGTGCCAAATAATTCACTTGAGAGCTACGTTTTAAAGAGAACTCCATCTGAGAACCAGGTTCTGGAACCTTTTGCCCTGTTGCTGCTTTCTGATGGATTGTTATTGCCAAGCCATGACATTGATTTAATTTGTATTGCTTGCTATCTTTGGCTCCCCTGTCCCCTTGAATTTGGAGACAGGACAGTGCCTGGAGAAATTAACTGTGAAAGCACTGACCTAATGCTGCAAAGATGCACCATGTGCTGTGCTATCGGAATCATATTTGACAATTTCTGGAATTCTGGATGGTGTCTGAAGCATCTGGGGACTGCTGCTGTGTATGAGGCCAGAATTGAGATGCCTAGTAATAATTCATGGGTTCAAGTCTTGAACGGTCACTGCTGACATGACAATTATCTCTTTTGAAAGGGAAGGCACAAAATAGGCATTAATTTATGGCTGGTACCTTCTAAAATTATCTATATAAATATATGTCTCTGTATATTCAATATATAAATATCAATAAAATATCTACGTAGATTGACCTCTAAGCAGAAAGCCCTGTTGGAATCCGCCTTTTTTCCACCTCTCAAAGTATTGTTAAAATGGGGAGCAATTAATGTGATAAAATATATAAATATATAAATATTGGATATGTGATAAAACGTATCTTCCGCAAGTTTTATGGAATAATATCTCATAGCAGAGCTTGGGTACGTGTCCCACATTGTTATCCACAAGGTAGATCCCTGAGAATTCCTGCTACTAGTTTTCGGGATGGGTGACCTGTAATTCACTTCTCAGGTGTGTGGGAAGTGCTTTGTACAGTGAACATTGTTTTAATTCATTATTGACCAAATAACACACATATTCAAGTCCTGTGCCGGAGAGCGCTTGCTGCAACTTATCCAAACGCTGATTTCCCACTGCCTGGAGTTTTAATTGAAATATTGCACCGAGCAGGGAAGAACTGGGCAGAGCATGAGCTTCCACCTTGCTTTACAATACCCTGTGGCTGGTATTTCTTGCCCCGCAGCCTGTGAAATTTGTCATCTGCCTCCTGACACAGTCCTCGGCTTCCACAAAACAACACTCGCAGGTATCTGCTGTCACACAGCCAAAATAAAACGGGCTGCACTGTTCAGCTGCTGGTTGGCAGGGCAGGATTTAAAGGGGCAGAGCTGTAGGGCCCCCAGGTAGGAATTGTCGGTGAGAATAGCTGCTGCTTGGATGTATCCACAAGTTGTCAGGTGTCCATCTGTAATAGGACTCATCTAATTGAGCATGCCAAGACCCAAAAGGTGGCTGAAGACCTTGTCCAAGTTCCAGTTCCAAAGAGAACACGACTGTTCTTGCAGGAGGCTGTTGGAATGTGAAAGTAAATGCTGATAAATAGATCATTTTTTTTTAAAATTTAAAAATCATGAAGTTGCTCCAGAATTTTCACAAAAAAACCCCAAACGAACAAGAGGAAAAACACATTTTGGAATTTGAAAATCAGGGGTTTGGCCTGTGTTGCAGGCGTGGCAGGGCTCCCATGCAGAAGCTGCCACTTTCAGCTGGGGGCAGAGGAAGGAAAATGATGTGGAATTGTTAGGAAAAGGGCAATTCTGCTTGAATTCTCCCAAGTCTGTAAGTGCAGGGATCTCCCTGCCTGACCTGACAGAGCTGCTGTAGCCAGATGTGCCTCTGAGTGACTTGGCTGGCCTCCTGCATAAGCTGTTTCCTGTGTTTAAAAAGAATAGCTTCTAACTATCCAAACTGTTCCCTTACAGTGTGATCCCAGTGCCAGCTACTCCTCTGTATCCATCCACCAGCGATGGCATTTTGCTATCCCTTGAACACGTGGGAAAAGCTCTTCTGGAGAGGACTGCCAAAGAACCTGGGCTGGCATTAGCTCATGTTCTTCATTCAGGGAAGGGATTTTTATTTCTTTTTAAACAGGGTTTTTCTTTCTTCGTTGTTTAATTTGTGAGTCCTCTTCAGAGAACGCTGGAAAACCTGGAATATTTGATGAGGAGAAAGGCTCAGAGGTTGTTGATCAACGCAAAGCACTGGCAACCATTTGTTGCTGGAATAAATCCATCATTAGATGGATCATTAAACCACAGGAGCAGTCATTAAACAAGGCTCTGGCAACACACAGTTCTCATGGAAGCAGTGATTTGTACAGAAGTAGTGCTTGTTCATGGCAAGAGAGGATTATTTTGATTGTACATATGAAAGGGGTGGGAAAGGATCCCTGTTTGGAAGTGAATTCAATTAGTGTTCAGTGAGGATGAGGGCGAGGAATTCGTGCTGGCAGCTAAAAGCAGATTTGTGACTCGGATTTGTGTCTTTATGCAACCTTTTCCTTGCATAAAAATGCTGATAAATAGATCATCTCCGGCCCAGAGCAACGGAGGGTGAGTCTCTTGTTGATAAATTAGGTAATACCCAGGGGGATTCTGAGGGTTTGCAGCGTCCTGTGCAATTCATGACCAGAGGAGCCATGCCGAAGTTTGCAAACTTTGACCCTTATTTGTACTTATTTCTGTGACTAAATGAGAGCCTTGTGTAGCTGATAAAAGATTCCACAGGAGCTCAAACTCATTAATACGCAGAGAAAAATTTTGATAGTCTCCAAAGGGCTCTGCAAACTTGGAGAGTTGCTCAAGGTCTTAACTTCCACAATGAGCAGAGCAAAAAGGACAGTATAGAAATTAAATAGGATTTAACAACCTCCCCAGTCATATTAGTGAAATATTTCCTTCCTCCTTACTCCTGCTGTTATAAATCTTCCCTTTCTGACATGTTTCACGGCAGTTTCTGATGTTCTGAGTTCCTGCGAAGTTTATTTTCAAACAAAACGGAGGCAGCCCGTGCAAGAATAACTATTTTCATTTGGGTTGACAAATATTTTCTAACCTGAAGCTAATATTTTTAAAGGTTCAGGCTGTTGAACAATGAAAACTGAAGCTGTGTCAGGTTGATTTAGAGATTTTTTATTTTTTTTTTTTCCTGACAGCACACAGCTGAATTCCAGTCACTGCCTTGGAGTTTAAAATTCTATGTCCCTTTTCTCAGCTGAAAATACAGCTTTGTGTAGCAGCATTCAGTGAAACTCAGAGGATCCTGATGGAGAATCTGTCACACTGTTTGTTTTTCCTGATGTGGTTTCATCACCGGGATTTTGCCTTGTCCTGTGCCTGCTGTTCCAAGTGCTGGACCCTTGGTGTATAAATGCCTGAGAAACGTGGTCTGTGTCTTTCTCCTGCTGTGAAATCTGTTCTGCATGTGTAACTGTCTTCACGTGGTGTCTTTGTTGGTTCCTGGACCTGAGAACACCCCATCACCCACTGTCATTTTGGAAGCAGCACCATCGTTGCCCTGCAGAGAACTCTTTTTTTATCAGCTTTCACTCGTGTGAAACTGAGCTAAAACCCCAACCAGCTGCCCAGTTCTGGTGCCTCCTGCTGCTTTTTTAGCTGCTTCTCAACCCTCCTCCTTTGCCTTCTCTGTGAGCAGCCAATGGGGACAAAAAAACCCCATCCAGCTGTGAAAGAGGGATGAAATCCCGAGTTTGCTCCCTCCCTCCCTGCCTCCACAGGGTGGGATTTGTGAGCAGGAAGGTGGGACAAGGAGCAACCCGTGTCCAATTGGCTCCTCCAGAAGGCTGTTACCCCTCCTTTTACACCCTGTGATTTGTAGCAGCAGCATATTTGGCAATAAAAACCCGGTCTCTTGGGATTAAGAGCACGGTTACACTCGCAACAGCCGCCTGCGTGTGTCTGACCCGCTGCAGGAAAAGAACAGGCTGCTCCTGCTACTCCTTCTCCTGATTTTATCCAGTATTGTTCCCCCTACTCCCTCTGTTTCTCTCTGACCTCCTCACAGCTCCGGCCGCTCCGTCCCTTGAGAAGACTCAGCTGACTTTCCTAGAGCAGCCCCAGGAGATTTTTCCTTTCCCGAGCCAACATTAGGCAGAGGACAGAAGAGGGGGGAAGCTGAAACCGAGCCAAGCCCTTGCTGGCAAACCCTCGTCTCGGTGCTAAACCTGCTCTGAGCCAGACCAGGCAGGGGAGGGACTTTGTTTTGTAGAGACGAGGAGGAGAAAAAGAAACTTGAGACTGGCTTTCCCCTGTGGCATGTCTGTGTCCTGAACATCCCCTCCCCACCCCGCTGGTTGTTAAATGAGAGCACGTGAAGAACATGAGGTTTCCTGCTTGAGCAGGGCGGGCAGTGCTGGACCGGTCTCTGGAGGAGGAGGAGGAGGAGGAGGAGGAGGAAGGCGAGTTGTGGCTTTGTGGTGTGGTTTACACCGGGATCAGAGCGAGAGCGCCTGGGGGTGGGAGCAGAAGGAGAGCAAGGGCGTCTGATGCCAGCTGCCAACATGACAGAAACCCTGCAGCTCCCAGCACTGCAAGTCCCCGAGCAGCAGGTGGTGGAGGGCGGCTGTGCCTGGTCCAGCTCGTCCACCCCGACCCTGCGCAGGAAGCGCTTCAAGATGAGGCGGATGAAGAACGTGCAGGAGCAGAGCCTGGAGGCCATCAGGTACCAGGATTCTCCTTCCTCCAGCAAGGAATACCTGCAGCTCCCATCCATTGAGATCACCCCCTCCAGTGACGAGGACACTCCCTGGTCCAACTGCTCCACACCCAGTGCTTCCCCGCGGCGCAAGCGCTTCCTCCTTCGGAAGTGGCTGCGCGTGAGAGAGAAGAAGGAATACAGTGAGAGCAGGTATGTTCTTTGGCCACTTCCCCTTCCCTGCTTCCAACGTGACCCCGTCCACATAGGTAGCTAGGGTCTGTGTTCCCCTGGATGCGTTGGTGTGCTTTCCCCCGGACTTTGTTGGCTGGAACGTCGTGGTGTTGGTTGGACTTGCTGATGCCAGACCAAATGGCCTGGTCCTCGTGTGAGAACAGGAGGTGTGTTAGAAACGGCAGTGCCGGGCTCTGTCCTTGTTCATGGCCAGTGCTGGGCTCTGTCCTTGTCCACGGGCAGTGCCGGGCTCTGTCCTTGTTCATAGTCCTACAGATAACACAGAGCCAGTGAAAACAACTCGCTTCTGAGAGAGGGAGACTGTCCCGAAGGAATGGGTGGTGATAAGATTTAACTTCATTCAGGTGACCTGAAGTGACCCTTGAGAGCAAGAGAGGAGGTGACTCCCACCCTGCCGGCATTACCTGCACAGGAGTGATGATGCCAAACCTTAGTTAATGTTGGTGGTGCTCATTCCTCCCACTGCAAACCTTCCCTGACATCCTTTGTGGCTGATGTTGGGAGGAAGTGAGGACAACAGAGAAACCAAGTAGGTGGGTCTGCGCATCAAGGTGTCCGGGTTCCCTTCTTGGCAGCTCTCCAGACCTGAAAGTCACTTGGTCTTTTGGCTCAAAAGGGGACAAATCATTCACAAAGGCTTCCAAGAGCTTGTCAACACAGGGAAATTAATGCCCAGGGAGTTATTGTGTGGCCATACAAAGATGAAGCTGTACCTTGTGTAACCCCCTGCGGGTGCAATCAGGGCATACAACATGCAGAGGAATCAACTTTAATTGGGGGGTGGAACGATCTACCTTTCCTGAAGGCCCCGAATACATAAGAAACTTTTAAAGGTTTCTCCAAGAAATTAGGGCTTTGTAAATCTTTATACTGGCTTGGTGTGGGCCAAGTTTCCTTTTGTTGTTTGCAACTCCCGTGCAGCTGATCCGTGGGTTTACCCCTGAAAGGATGTGCTGCATTTCCATAAAAAGAGAAACTCAACTCTTCCCATTCCTGCACCCAACATACTGGATTGACTCACTGCTGTGTTCCTTCAGTGTTTACAGGCCAGAGCTTTTAATATCCACTCTGATTTTGTGATAAGTCTTCTTGCACGAGGTCCCTTTAGCAAGGTCAGTCTGTCATTGTATTAATTTTTAAAGAAGTTTCCTCAATAAATGCATGCCACTGAGGATTTGATAACCCCTCTCAGTAACTTCACATTGAAAAACATCTCTTGGTTGGGAGCTATTACTGATTTTCACGTAGCTGTGGTGATATAAGTAGTGTGATTCAGTGGCACCATACAAAACGGGAAAGATAATGCATAAGACAAGTGTCAGAATCACCAAGTTCAGGTCTGAAGTTCAATAGAGGATGGCTTTTCAGCTGAAGGATTTAATCTGGATTTATTGGTGCTGGATGTGTTTGAGACAGAGTCCAAGACACGCTTCTCTTGGTGTGAATGCGTAAGGAAATTTAGTTTGTTCCTGTGCACATATTTCCACGGCCATGCTGACAGCTTTCTGCTCATTCATCTCCCAGACATTTCTGCCTGGATATGTTTTTGAAGCAGTGACTGGAAAAGAGGCGAAGTGTTTGATGGATTAGGGGACATTAGCGTTCCAAAGCCAGCATGGCACCTCCTTTCTTCATATGCAGCAGGCTCCAAATCGATGCCTTTTGCGATGGGAAACGGGGTGTTTTCAGATGGAATTTTTCCCTTTCTAGTCCAGACGGGAAAACCCCATTTGCTGGTCACTGCTGAGCCTCTGGGCTTGGAGGGTGCAGAGATCATCACTGGGCTTTCACAACTCAAACACTGAAAGGACACAGAGGAAGCAGAATCTGCGGGTAACTGGCCACAGAAAGAGTGATGAACCCTAAAGGATTTCGTGGCATTAATTTGAGAGACTTAACAGCTAGAACTGTGGGGTAAAGCTGAGTTTTGCCTGTGAAACCCTGCTCTAAAATAGCAGGGCAGGAAGCTGGTTTCCTATAAATCAGAGGGGTACTTCTTGTTTGCCTTCCCTGCTTTCGACTTTATCATCAGCCATTCCTGTTTGTAACAGATGCTACATAATATAATTAATTCTATATAATATACAATATGCAATAATATTAACACGTAGGATACATATTAATATAATTTATTGTGCTATTCATTTGTTTAAGGGCAACGGGGACAACTGTACTAAAACCTTCGGTGTTTTTTGTCCAGAGGTTTATTCACCAAGCCCTGTTTGATGGTGCCTGTCCAGCAGTTCAGTTGTAACACTGTGGTAACACGGATTCCCAGTGTGGTCATTGTGCCAGGAGTGCAGGCATCCTATTAAGGACGTGCAAACTCCCAAATTTAGGTACTGATCCCATGCAGCGTGATTCCCAAACTTCACCTGCCTAAAGGGTTGCAGCTCCCACCGGAGAAATCCAGTTTGCCCCCTTTCTCTGGTTAAATCGCCATCAGGCAGCTTGAATTTCACTTTTGGAGTCTGGTAGCCTTCAGACCCGTTCCGGGGCCAGTCATCTGCCTGTTTGTGTGGAAGGGTTTTCCCAGGAAAGCTGGAGCAACCAGCTGAGTTCCTCCAGCCATGCGTGCTGTGCTCACATGCCCCAGAGCAAGAGCAATAGCTCTGTGACCATTAGCATACAGAGAGCATCCAAGTGAATAAACAAATGCTTTTAGGACTCCCAAGTGCTGTCTCTAATGCTCCAGCTCTGCTTTTCCCACCCGGAAACTCCAGCCTACAACACGGTTCTGTTACCAACTGGTTGGTTTTTAACAGCCTGGGTAATTGTAAGGGGTGTTTACCTGCTGGCTCTCTAAGAGCTGCTGTGGATGGCTGATGGAGCAGGAGGGAGACTTTCTTTCCTTTCATTAAACAGCAGAGACGGCATTTGAGAGCCTCTCTTGCCTCTGACACGGTTTTGTTCAAGGTGGAAGAGCAGAAAGGTGCCATTTCTTGGGGGTAGGACTCTCCCTGCAACTTGTCCTGGTACAAAAGCACAATCCAAACTGCGAAGTTGGTGTTCTGGGGGCCTACAGATGATAAATATATTGATTTTTAGAAGGGATTCAGACAGCTTCTTGCCTGTGCTCCTCACCCATCATTTGCCACCCAGGTAATGAAGTTATTTACCTGCACAGAGCTCCATAAAATACGAACCCAGGTGCACAAGTCTTTTATTAAGACATGATGATGTTTGTCTTCAGAGGCAGGAGATGCAATCTGTCAGCATTTTGCTGTGCATGTAACGAACATACATTATTGATGTGGGGGTAAGGGAGTTTATCTGCTTTAATTTATTATTTACTTCTTAAAGCCTCTCTTGCTTTTAATCTCTGCTGACTCAATCCTTCCCCAGAGCTCCCTTTCCCTTGAGCTCTCCAAGATCACCCTGTTTTGTCTTCTTGCCCTAAAGATAAATTTGTCTGGTCAGTCACAGCATCCAGACTAGTTAAGAACGAAATGTAAAATGATGGTGCTCCAAAGAACGGGAAATCTGTGGATTTTGTGGGGAATACTTGTGCAGCAGCTCAGACATTCCTGAAGATGAATGTACTCAGGTTGGTTTTCTGCCGGAAACTCTGACACTCCCCGGGGGTTCACCTGAAATCAAAGACTTGCCCAAGTCCTCAAATGCCTCTAATGTGTTAAAAAATGAAGTGTATTATCAGAAGCATTATCATGGCATCTTGGAAAAGAGGTAAAACTTCTATTTTTTTTACCTTAAAAACACTTCCACTTCTCAAGTCTCTTGGTCACTTTAGTGAGACGCATCAGTGAACACTGAACTGCTGGTTTGTTGGAACACGAGCTAAAAATATTAGTTACAACTAGGTCGTTTAGATATTTTGAATTGTCTTATAAAGGCAAATGAGTCTTTAATTTCAACTAGTTCATAAAGCTTTTGCTCTCCTTAACACAATTGAAATCCACAGTGTTGCTGGGAAAAATTAATGCTTTATTCACTTTTTTTCCCTTGCACATTTTAAAAAAATACTGTGTTTTCTAGAGGAAAAAGCTCTCATGAAAGCCAGTGATGTGGTTTTTTCCCCCCCCTTAAGTAACTGCTAACTATGAAAAATAAAACTCCCCAAAAGCTACAGGATTAAAGGCTGTTGAGCCTCTCCCATCATGGAAACGTGATCCAAGTGGACTTCTGCCTTTGGGGAATATCAGTGGAGGTATTTACTGACCTGGGAACAACTTGGTGGAGAGGAAGCTGTTGAGGCTGCTGCGGATCACTGGGAAGGCTCGGTTGGGATAAGGTTTTGTTCACTTCTCGCCATAAAATTCCGAGAAGCTGCAAATTGAGTGACTAAACGCTGCGGTTCTGAGTTTCTCAGGCTTTCACCGACTTCCATGTTTCAGTTGTGGGGCAGAGGGGGGAAGTGGGACTTCTCTGTTGTCAGCCCTGCAGGAAGTGGAGGGGGAGGGTTTGTACTGGGATTGCTGGGGCAGTTTTGCTTTTCAAGCGTTGCTGAAATTCTTGTTAAAATCTCATTTGTGTGAGGAACTGATGCTCCACAGGGACTTCATAATGGGAGAGGCAAATGCGTCTTTTCTCCATGTCCTGCCTTGTGGCTGGAGCTGGTTAATTGAGGTTTTTGGGAAGACAAATATCAGCTGTTGATCTCTGAGGGAAGCAGCTGATCTTCCCTGCTTTTGGTAGCTTTGGGAAGTGCGTAAGCACAAACTTCCCTCTGTGTGGTATCTCTCCTAATCCGAAATGTGAGAGCTCAGCAGCAGCTCAGCCATCAATGTCATCTTTTTTTCTTATCGAACCTGCCCGTTCAAATGTAACTTGTGCTTCCAATAAAGTGGATTTTTTGCACATGCTGCACACGTCTCCTCCCAGGAGAGCTGATGTGCTGTTTGCTGCGACTGCAGATTTTTTGCCATTTGTTTATGATAATCTGTGCCGAGTGACCGTGAATTCCACCAGCTCTGGTATTTTTTTTGGCTGGATCTCATTGCCCTTGTGCAGTAGTTTGTGGTTTTCTTTTAAAATATTTGCCTTCCAGTATTTGTGTGGTTTAGGATGACCAGTCACCCAAGAGTATCAAAACTGACTGATTTACAAACAGCCTGGAACTTAAATGCTGTTGATCTTATCTAGTCAGCAAATATTTACCAGTGGGCCGTCTGAATTCCTTGTCCTGCTCAGCGCTGTGCCTGTGAATGGTGTTCAATCATTAATCATTGTGTTCCTTACCTCGGCTGTTTTCCATTGGATTGATTCGAAATCCACGATGTCTGTTGAATAAAAAGTTGATGAAAGGGCTTGTCTTGACAGCTGGGAAGGTTGGTGTTGGTGTTTTCCTTGGTGAGAGGAGAAAACTTGCCCATCCTGCCCCTTTGTAACCCCTTCCAGCAAGGAGATACCTGCAGATTCACACTCTGACTCTCCAACTCTACCGCACGGGACACAATTAGTGCTAATTAAGATGGTCTCTATCACAGATAGAACTGTCCCTTATCTTTTTTTGATCGTTACTAACGGGTTTAGACTAGAAATATTGCTTTATACCTTCCCCATCTGTGAAACGGAGTTATTAGGGAGATGTGAAGGTTTGGAGTAGGAAGTGCCCTTTTGGTTCTCGGGAACCTCTTTGGTCTCTTGGAGATCTTGTGGCACCTAAAGGGGGGCTGACAAGAAGGTTGGGAAGGGACGTTTCACAAGGACATGGAATGATAGAACAAGGGGGAAATGGCTTTAAGCTGAAGGAGGGCAGGGTTAGATGGGATATTGGGAAGAAATTCCTGGCTGGGAGGGTGGGGAGGCCCTGGCACAGGCTGCCCAGAGACGCTGTGGCTGCCCCATCCCTGGAAGTGTCCAAGGCCAGGCTGGACAGGGCTTGGAGCAACCTGGGCTGGTGGAAGGTGTCCCTGCCCGTGGCAGGGGGTGGAATGAGATGATCTTTAAGGTCCCTTCCAACCCAAACCATTCCACGATTCTCCTTCTTTGGAGGGGTTTCTCCAGCCTCCATCCTGAGACGGAGCAGGGCTCTGTAGGCAGGAGGGGTGCCGTGATCCTTGGAAATGCTGTTGTCCCTGCCTCCCACAGGGCTTGGGATCAGTTCAGCAATTAGTCTGAGCATAAATCTTCCTTCACATTTAGAGTAAAGCCCTGATGTTTGCTTGCTGCCTTCAGGAAGGATGTGTTTGCCCTCACATCTCTCCTCCTGTACCCCGAGTGTGGGAACTCGCAGCACCTGTGGGAAAACCGCACCTGAAGGTGCTTTTAACTTAATTTACAAACTGAATCTTGTCAACAGACAGCCCTGGGTGGGGGACACTGTTATCCCTTGGAACTCAGGCTGGTGACTGCCCATTCATGCCCCTCATCCTGCTTTCCCTCCTCCACCTGGCAGTTCCTTGAGGTTTGCACCAGCACAGTCATTTCCAGATCCCTGCAACCATAGAAACACGGTGCTTCTGATGACAGGAATTTAATTTTCCAAGGACAATGAGGTGCTGTTAAGGCAGCTGGGACTGGGAGCTCCAATTCTGCCGTTTCATGAGAAATATGAGGTGGAGCGGGGCGGGGGCAGGGGCTGAATTCTGGGAAGGAGCAGGAGGGTGGAATTGAAGGACAAAATTGGGTTTGACAAGCTCCTAAAGCCCTGTGTGGGGAAAACATTCGGAGGAACCTTTGCCTCTGACGCACCTGAGGCCTGAAGTTCGACCTGGTTTTATTATCCTGTTTGTGTTGCCAAGGAAAGATGGGCAAGAACACTTACCAGAAGAGTTCTCAAATCAGGACTGTTTGCACATCACGGAATTCACTGCCTAAAATATTCCATTTGCATTGCAAATCGTTTAGACTTCATTTAAGCCAAAGCTCTCTCTTAATTAATATGGATTTTAACATTGTAAAAATACCCTTTAAAAGGCACAGTGATAATTCCTTTGCAAGTTTGGAAGTAACCATAACTCACACCAGATATTGGTGCTATTATTCTCTTTCTAGTGATGCTTCTTCAGGCATCCCAATTATTTTGTGACATATTTTAGGGCAGGTAGAGCCAAGTCTTTTGTGCCTGCAGCTGTGAGAGTGAAAAAAACCCTCTAGTTGTTGAAATAACCCAAAAGCTTTGTAAATTTGAACAGAAGCCTTGGCGTGCCTGTTCTTCATTGATTATAACCTGCGTATCTTTGTTCCCAAATGTGCTGGTGGAAATATTTATGTATTGTGACATTTCATAAGTGGGGGTTTTTAATTAAAGAAAAACTATTGCCGCAGTTGTTGAAAGCAGTTAAAGAATATGTAAACCAATTGCCAAGTGTCTATTATTCCCCTTTTTAAAACAGATAATACTGAACTCAAAGCCTAGTGATTACTGGGGTTAATTAAGCAACATGAATACAAAATACTCCTCTGGTTTCAGACCTGAAATTCTCACTAATAGCTGTGGGTAACAACAGCCTTCTCATTTTTAAGAATTATCCTCCAAGCTCATGAGCTGATTCTCTCTTCCAGGTTACAGCCATTTCTTTCCTTGTCCCATTCGTCCATTGGAAAAAAAATTCTCTCTGGCTAAAACTTCTGCCCCAAACACCTGCAGATGTAAAAGTACAGTGGATTTATCACCCACTCCTCGAGGGCAGAGAAGTCCCAGAAGGCTCTTAGTGTGCAAACATTGACCTGAGTGTCTGAACTTCGAGAAATCCTGACAAATATCTTCTACTGGGAGACGTGCTGAGCTTTAAAAGCTTGTTCATGCATAAAATAAGAGGTTTTGGCTCTCCCTTCTCTGAAATCTCAGGAGAAAATGAGACTTATTAAAAAATAAGAAAGGGCAGAAAGATAATAGTACAAAATCTAGTTTATAACTTCCCAACAGCAAGTGCGAGAGAAACACGAAATGCTTAATTATTTAAAGCACAAAAGCAAATTCAGATCTCCAGGTTGAAACAAAGTGTGTGTGATCACAACGCTGTTTTTAGTCAGAAAAATGGGGTTTTTTTGGTGCTTGGGTTCCCTGGGTAAATTGCTTGGGAGCAGTGAGGTGGAGGAGGGATGGGAGCAGACCCTTCAAAGACTTTAATTTTTAAAGGGCCTGGTTAATCTATATTTAAGACTTCTCTTGAGTTTCTAAAGTAATAGGTAACAAGTCTGAACGTTTGCATGAGAATTAAGGCACAACCCCAAGGCATAAACCTTAAAATACGGGAAGTGTAAGAAGGAAAGGGGCACCCTGGGCGCGTGCACCCAAAGATTTAAGCCTCATCCAAATTCAAGTTTATCGCTGCTGAGCTTTGGAATGAGATAAGTTCTGGTTTGCTGAGTTCCTGGGAATTTTATCCTGATTTTTTTCTCTGTAGATATACCAAACTGACACGACTCTGAAAGCTTTTCCCCATGTTACTCCTCAATATAAATCACACTTTTCTGACCTCCTCGTGTTATCTCCAGTATAACAACACTAACTCGTCTCTATACCACCTCAAAGCAACAGTTTTTTAATAGCAAGTCACCTTGAAATGCACTCAAAAACATAATAAAACAATAAAACTCTGCATTTCCACCTCTCTGAATGTTTTAGGGGATTTAACAGCTTCACTATCTAACAGTCACAATGTTAAAATCACTTTATTTGTGCAAAAAGCTCACAGATCTTTGCCAAGCTTCATGCAAAACACTCTTGTGGTGAACAGTGGGTTAAAAACTGATTTCTCTCCTTGTTTAATTGCTCGAAATCCTGAGCTCAGGGTGCTGCAGTGTCTGGGTTCTGTTAAATTTTAAGCCCTCATTGGAAGGACTTTCTGCCTGGGAACTTGAATGGGTGGATGAGCACTGGAAGGGTTTAAGGTTCATCTTTATAGCTGCCCTAAAAGGGAACTTTCACGTGCTGTTACCGGCACTGTTGGGAGGTTGGGAATTCTCCTTCGGTAAGTTTTATTGTATTTGCTGGGTCTGAGTTGAAACGGCAAAGTTTGGGGTGGGAGGGTTTTTCTGTGCAGAAACCAGTAATTATAGAAAAAGGTCCCTGCAATGCTTCCTTCTATCAGAAGGGTGATAATTTAAATTACGAGGGTTAGTGTGGGTTCCCTCTGTGCTCCTTCCAAACCAGTTCAACTGGGCCACGATTAAAGCTCAGAAGCACAAGAAAAACGTTCCTGTGCTTTTGGGAATGTTTTGTTCTTCCCCAGCTGTTGATTTATAGCTTGAAGCCAGCGCAGAATTCTCATTCCCTGCTTACCCTTTCTGCAGCGAGGCACTTAAGAATGACTAAACCTGTGGGTGTGGGAAAATTCAATCTGTCCCCTTTGCTGAAATGTTTCCCTGTCCGGGTTCTGATGGCAAAACTCCACCCTGTGCTGTGGGGAAACAAGCTGAGTGTGCTCTGTGTGCCCACGCTGCTTTAAATCCGTCGCCGAAAATTGTAAATACTGCAGGAGTTTTGTGGGTTTTTGTCCAGCCTCGAAGGCTGACTCCTATATTAGTTTTTTTTGAGGATTTTTATACTGCTCAGTAATGAGTTTTTTTCTGACGGCTTCAGCCTTCTCTCCTTTCACGACAGTAAGGAACAGTGTTCTTGTCTCATGCAGCAGAAATAGTGAGCAGTGTGTGACGTTTCTCAAATGCTAAATGTTTTAAAGGAAGACCATGTTCAATAAGATCAATCCCTTGAAGAGCCTGAAGAAGCAGCTGGTCAAGATCAAGGTGGTTGATGGAAGTATTAAACGATAATAAGAATCATTGGCTAATTTCTCTTCACAGGAAACCACAAATCTCTTTGACCAAAACTCTGATCTCAAGGTGGGGGGGAACACAAAGTCCCTCCCCTTCTTTCTCTCTGTCTTTTTTTTTCCCTCCTTTTTCTTTTTTAATGAAAAATTAACAAATAGAATTCATGGGAATGTGCCATTGCAGTGTTTGGTGCTACGTTCCCCCCCCTCCCCGAATAGATGTCACCAGTAAGAATTGTTGCTCTTCAGAATGAAAATGTAATTTGGGGGGTTTTTTTAAACCCATATTGGTATTTCTGTGCCTCTGGGCACTGGGATGTGGAGGCCTGTGTGCAGCGCGGTAGCAGCTGTGATTGCAAGGTTGTGTGTTTACACCTGGACTAGTTTTATTGAGGAGTGGAGCCACAGGGTTTTATCACGCTCTGTGTGCTCAGACGAGTGTCCCAAGGCAGCGCTGTGCAGTTCGTGCTGATGGTGTTGCCATGACTCCAGAGCCACTGGTAGCCAGGGAGAGCGGATTAAACCCAGCCCCAGGAACACCTTTAGTCTTTCCTGGAGGCAGAATCAGCTCTGCCCGCTGCTCAGAAGGAAAGCTCCTGCAGAGAAACGAAGCCACAGCGACGAGAAGCAGGAACCCTGTTGAGTCCCTGGAGCAACTGGAGGCTGCTAGAGGGGAGTGAGGGCAAATCCGTGGAATAAGTGGGCTGGAAATAAATAAAAATCTCCCACAAAACACCCATGGAAGGGGGGACAGTGACATCTTGTGGGCTCGGCGTGCAAGTCTCCCCAGACGTTCAGCGCTGGCCACTTGGAGTTTGGTGTTAGCTGGGGTCTTTTTGTGCTGCTGCCTGGAACCTGGGGGGGAACAAACACGCAGGCAGTTGGGTGTTGGAATGTTCAGCAAGTGTTGCGGGGTGGCACGAGGAAATGCTGTCCGAGCAATGTGCAGGATCACTTCTGTGCGTCGGGAAGGTGCCCCTGAGTGGGATGGAGGCTCCCAACACCCGTGGCCACTTGTAGATCAGGTGTAACTCGGCGTCTTCCGTCGTTTTCTCTTGGCGCCCCCCAAAAAAACCTCGTGTTCTCCTTGATCTAGGTTTTAAACCCGAGTGTTTCCCAGGAACTTAGGCCTGTCTAACTGCTGTGCTTCCCCGTCCCTGTTGCAGCAGCCAGCAGAGCAGCCAGCAGAGCAGCCACGATGACGACTCGGCCCGATTCCTGAGCCCTTTCCTGCGTGAGGACAGGTAAGTCAGTCCTGCTGAGTTGGGGGAATGCCTGGAAACACTCACTGAAATTCCGTGTGCTGAGCTGGTCAAGCTTCTGATTTATTTTCCTTGTATTTCCCAGACTTGCTTAACAAGAAATGTGATTTACGTTCGTCTTAATGTCTGAAAAAAATGCGTTTTTCATCAACTTTAAAGTGGATCTTGTGGGAGAATGCATCCAACTCAAGTAGCCTGCACCTGTAACTCCTGTAATTGCAGCTTGCAATCAGCTTGGACCACTTTGAAAATGCTTTTATTTAGGCCTGTGGACTTTAAGCCCAGTCTAGTTGCTGGCTGGGACGTGGTTTATTAGACCCTGCCTGAAAGAGCTGTGGGGAAACTGAGTCACAGAGTTAAAAGCTTTTAAGTTTTCCCAAAGTGAACCCGTGGGTCACCTGTAGGGGGTGGAGGGAAAGCAAACTTGCTGTGTATTGGTGATTGGCAGCTCTGGTCCTTAAAAATGCACAAGTCAAAATGTGGATGTGGTTCTTGTCCTCACCCAGACACTGTTGAGCTTGGCTGTTGTGTTTCACTTCTGGTGTGCTGTGACAGTCCTGAGGTATCCAGAGCTGCTGTGAAGTTCCAGAAGGAACTAAAGTTTCTCGTACTTCAGTTTCTTGTACTTCAGTGGCTGCTTCGAGCTGCAGCACTGGCACAAAAACTGTTGGCAAATGAATGCTTATTTTTGCGGGTGATTTATCATCGTTGCTTTGCTCGGAGCCACGCGATTAAGAGTTTTGCTGTCTCTTGGAGTTCAGCTTTTGAGCCTGAACCTGCTTGGTTTTCTTCTTCTGGGCATGAGCTGTGAGTCCTGAGTTACTCCCCCCTTTTTATCCTGGTCCAGCTCCTGCAGGCCCGTTTCCCTGCTGACATCCCTGGGTCCAGTGTTGAGCTGGACTTCGGTTTCTGGGTTTCCCATTGCTTTATAAATGGTTTTACTCAGCTGAGCTTGTGACTGGGGGTTACAGCGAGCCCACAGGAGGGCAAATGCTGAGGTTTGGGAACTGCTTCCTTTGTGCTGGTTCCCAGAGGCGTCTGGATGTGGCACCTTCCACTCAGAGTGCTATCGTCCAGGAAGGATCCCTCTGAACTGTGTTGTTTCGGGTCTGTAGCTCAGCCCACATCAGCTCTCTGAGGTCAAAGTTCTTTGTGGAGTAGGGCAAATTCTTACTGCATTCAGAACCCCCACACGGATGTCAGAGGGCAATGGATTGAGTAAGAACTCAGTAGCAGCTGAGCAACCTTCTGAGGAATTCACTCGCTTGAGAGAACATCCTGACCCTGAGGAGCTAATTATTGCCCCAAGGGAGTTGGGCTCGGAATTAGCACTTGGTTGTAGCTCACCTCTTCCTCCATATGTTCCACTCCAATTATCCACCTCCCTGGGGCCTGCACTAACTGATTAACAGGTAAAGGTGTTTGTAACCAGGAAAAAGAGTGGGCTCTTAGGGCATACCTGGCCTTCCTCTGTGTGAGGAGTTTGGAAATTGAGTTGGAATTTCATATGTTAACAGGATCGGGATTAGGCTTGGCTAATACTCAGGGATTTCTGGGTACCATTTGGAAGTGCTGCCTGTTTCAGTTGTAGCCTAAATGGAGCCTTTAGATTGGTGCTAAGAGCATCTCCCTGGCTGGAAGGGACATGTTTTAATGATCTCAGACCTATTTATGCAGAAGCAGGGTGAATGTTGAGCCTGCTGACCTCTCATATTTGGGACCTACAATGTTCCTGCTGCCTGGATTGAATTACAAGTAGCTTCTGTTTTCATGGAGAATACTGATCCCAAAATGAGAATGCATATGAGGGATAATAAATTCCCTTTTGCTGCTCCGCTTTCTTTCCTCCTTTGTTGATGTAATTGCATAAGGCTCCTCTGGTATATTCTTCTTTGGATATCAAGTGATTTATGCTCATGAAACTCAACCAGAAAGAAGTTCAGACATACTTTGAGGTGTGAAGCTGGACAAGAACTAGTGAGAAGGCTGACAGAACGCTTGACAGCTTGCTGTCTACTATTGCTATTAACTCAGTTGAAGGTTGTTTCAGAGGCATCTTGAATCTGTCAGATTCCTAAAAATTGGAGGAGGAGGGTCTGTCTCTCTGCTCTTATGGTGGTATAAGACAGTTCTGTTCACTTGATCAATTAAAAAAAGAACAACAAACAAAGCCTCAACTACCCAGAGTTTCAGCAGCCCTGTGAGCTGTGACAAAAGCTGAGCAGAGGGGAGAAGAGCATAAATCCAGCGTGTTCTGGTGCTGGAAGGTGCTCCTTGTCTTGGCATCCTGCCCCTGATATCACAGGCAGAAGGAGCCTGTGCTGCACTTGGAGCAGGGAACAAGCTGCACCAGCCTCAGTGCAGCTGGGAAAGTGCTGAAAGAAGCCACCCCAGCCAAAAGGGAAGGGATGCTGAGTTGCTGAGTTGATTCTGAGGTTTAAAAAAAAAAAAAAAAAAAATAAAAACACACAGCTGAGGGTGGCTGAAATCTGGGGCAGCACAGCCAAGATCTCCACTGAAGATGTTCCCGGGGGTGCTGCTGGTGGTGTGAACTCAGGGCTGGATTTCCAAGGACCACAGCCCAACCCTCAGGTGTTTTCAGAGAAGACTGAACGTTCTGTCCTGCTCCAGACGCGTTCAGTGGTCTCTAGCAATGTTGTTTTTTGAGGGGTGAGTGCTGCTGTTGTCTCCTGTGTTGGGAAGTGCTGCCATGGTCCAGAACTCCTGCCCTGAGAAGGCGTCCCGTGGCACAGCAGTGAGGCAGGTCTGCCATCCCTGTGTGTCTTCCCTGAGGAAAAAGCTTTCCCTCTGCAAAGCCGTGTAAGTTATGCTGTCTCTGTCATGCCTGCTTTATGCTGAGAGGGATCCTACACAGGTTTCCCTTTGTCTTGGGGGGTAACTATGTCCTTTAGGGGTGTTTTTGGAGGCTCAGAAGGAAGAAGTTCGTGGGACAGGCTAGAAAGAGTCAGGTTTTGTATGAACTTAGGGCTCAGTTCCTTGCTTTCTGACTGCCTGGGGGAGTTTGGGTGAGTCGTTTCATGTTGCTGTTTATGAAATAAGGAGAATTCCTTTATTATCTCACAGGAAAATAGAGGTGGTGAACTGAGCCTGAGTTGCTCGAGTGCTGAAAAATCACAGCTGTGGGAATACAAAGATGAGCAGAGCTGAGTTACTGAGTGCCCAAATAATTACACTTGATCTAAAGTAAATCCAAGGGTGGGTAGGGTTGGGATGGAGACAGCCACAGATTTGGGTGAGATGTGTGCACACTACAGAGCCAATAATCACTGAAAGGAGACAAGGTTAGGCATGAATTACCTTCAGTTTTCACCCAGATTAACTCCAGGTTTGTTACCCTGCTCCTGTTTGATCCAAAGACTTGTTCTTTGTCGTGGTGCTGAGGTTAATTTAACCCATCAGGTTAAATTAATTAAAAGTTAAGCTATTGAACCAGAGGAAAAATCAGTCCTTAAACTCACACTCAGTCTAAGGAGGAGACAAACTGGTGAAGAGAGGAGACAAATTACAAGACTGGAAAGCAACAGGCTGTGGGGAAATCTAGGAGTGAAGTGAGTGGCAGTTTACAGGAGCTCATATAAAAGTGATTTACATGAAAAAGAAAATGTAAATCAAAATGATTTACATTTACACTGCTGCGAATCAAAATTATTTACATTAGAGATCATATCTAAATGGAGGAAATGGGAAGTGCAATTAGTTTTATGATATCTGTGTTTGATATGTCCTAAATCTTGGCTGCAGCTTAACTAGTTCCTTATTAGTTCAGTCAGGACCTTATTCTGCTGCTTCCAGGACTACAGGGCTTGTTTTTTCCTTTGAGTAATCTAGCAAAGGTCTCTCAAATAATGGATCGAAGTTCCCAAGAGAAAGATCAGGGAAGAGCTTAAGATAGAGACAGGTCGAAGAAGTTCTGTTGGCCGCTGGGATTGCCAGCAAGTTGTGTGAGGTTCAGAAGAGAGGCTGAAGTTTGAAAATGGCAGGATAAATTCCATATTATTTATGTCCTTGGGGCTTGTTTGTGCTGCATCTCCTGCCTGTGTCCCTTTCCCCTTGGCACAAAGAAGTTGGTGCCAACATCCTGTGCCCATTTGTCTGCAAGGGGAGGCACAGCAAAGATCCTTGGGGGTGAAGGGTCCTAACACCAGTCAACCCCCTCGGGAGCTCTTTCCCCTTGCAGATGGATGCCTGATGTATCATTTTTAGGGAATTTTTTTAAAACTGGTGCTGAAGTCCTTGTTCTGGAGAAGACTTGGAGGCTGCTGAGCTCCCAGAGGGTCCCTGAGCAGAACCCTGATTGCTCTTGCAATAACTTTGGAGTGAGTTTGGATTTGGATCTGGCTCCAAACTGCAAGTCAGTATCAGAATGGTGCAAGTCTCTTTTTGTCACGTAGGAGGGATGGTTGATATTTAGATTCAGAGCTTGTGTCCTTTTTTGCCCCTCTCACCTCGTGGTTGACAAGAACAGCTTAAGATCAGCTCCGTCCCGCTTGGATTGGGCACTGTCAGAGTGACTGTGAGTGGAAATACTCTGTTCCTCGGGTGCCAACATGGCTTTTTCTATTGAGATGTCTGTCTCTACTGGACTGGTGTTGGTTAAGATGAGGCAAACCCTGATGTTCTTTGCACACCCCTGAGTGCAGAGGAGGCCTGACAGACGTCACCCGCTCGTGACACTCAGGAACACGAGGAGGAGGTGAAGAGGCGTTTTAATGCCCCTCTTCCTCCTCGTCTGAGGCGCTGGGCAGGCTCCTCACCCTCCCTGCTCCCAGCAAGTTTCAGTAGTGTGACTGCAGCCCAGCTCTGGAAGCCCTGGGAGCACTGGAATTCTCAGAATGTTGTGGCAGAGAGGGGCTGGGATGCCTTCTGGGACCTACAGTTCGGTGTGAGCTACCCAAAGATACTCCCCTGGTGTAACCACCCTGCTGTGGTGCAGAATGTGTTCCCCGCTTCAGCTTTGTTTTCCTGCTCACATGTTCCACCCGGGAGTTTTCTTTTTCCGAGCAGGAATTGCTGCGAGGTGCCAGCTGGCTGTTGGGAGCCAGGCTGGTTGTTCAGGAGACTAATCTGGATTTGTTCTGCTTGCACCTCCTTCCGTTGGGTGCCCAGTGTGGAGAAGGAGGGCATTCTGAGAGGGGATGTGTCGGCACTAAGCCTGGCTTCAGGCCCTCGTGAGATTGCCTGAAAGCCGTCCAATTGTTGGCCAAATGAAGGGCAAGATCAGTAAAGAACGACAAGGCCATTGTGGGCTTCTGTGGCGGCACTAAAACTTCAGTTCTGCTCTAAAATCAGCCATCAGAGGGTCTCAGAGAACTTAATTGGTATCACAGCCAGAGCTGGGGGGTTCACAGATGCAGAGAAAGGGAGGGTTTTGCTCAATTCTGTTAACAGTGTGGCCAGGTTCCTCCAGGGAGTGCCTGTTACGGAACCTGCATTTCAGACTTGACTTTAAACCTTTAGATCAGAGTTTCTCAAGCTGTAGAAAGCACTTTATTTTGATGGGGATGCCTTTTTAAGTCGGCATGTGCCCTGGGACACATACAGAGGCTGCAACTGTCCTTCAGATTTTATTACATGTGCCCAAAGTTGAAGGCTTTGGGAATTTCAGCTGCACTGGTAATTTCTCTCTTGATAACACTCATAAGAGCTATGGATGTGGTAATCAGGGTTTCCCCAAAAAGAGCACCGTGTAGGCAACGCCTCTTTGTCTCCCTGTCAGACAAACCCACCTGTCCTCGAGCTGGGAACATTTTAGCTGAGATGTCGTCAGAAAGCGAGATGTGCTTTTGTGAGTCGTGTCATGAATGTGCCTGCTGCTCCCACTGCAAAGAAGAGCTCTGGAAGTACATTGCTCCCTGCTCCCATCCTCTGTGCTGTGACTGATTAACGCAGTGAAACAAAGGTGGTGTTCAAATAAAACGGTGCACGGCTCTTCGGGACCCTTTTGCCTAATCTCTTTTCCGTGTCAATAGGTGCAAATCTAGTTTGCTGCTGATGTATTTTGTTCATTATTTTCACAAAGTAATTCCTAGGCCGTATTCTGGGACCTGGTGTGGTATTTAAGTGGAAGCAAAAGACGATCTTAAGCGCACAGAACTCGAACTATAAATCTGACCAACGCTCAGTTGATGGAGAAGACAAGTAGTTTTAAGATATCTATATTCTTTAGTGTCTCTGTGGCCTTCGGAGCCAAAATGCAGTTTGAAAGGGGTGTTTCCCCATTTCAGAATAGTGCCTGGGAGGTGGGAATGGGGCCTGTGTTACCCACTTATTAATAAAAGACTAAAACGTGATGCCAAACAGACATCCCAGCTGAAGAGGGGACCAGAGTGCCTCAGTTTATGCTCCTGTTGACTACTCAAATGAGCAGATGGAGCTGCTGATTGTGGTGTCTGTAAGGAATAAATGACATCTCTTTTGCCGCCTTTATTACAGGGGTTTGTAATTCCAACCAGTGGAGTGAGAAAGGATTCTCAAGGTAGGAGCCACGGAGGTTGCTACAGCTTTAATGTGCCTCAATTTGTTAATAAGAGCTCAAAGCTTTCAAGCTTCACCCAAAAATCCTGGGAAATGAGGTGGAGCAAAATGCCCTGATTTACAATGACTTTTTTGGCGTGCAGTGGGCATGTAAAGGTAAATAATCAAGGGATCAGGTGGGGAGAAATGGTGCAGGGATAAGGAAGCTAAAACCCACTTGTTGAGCCAATAAATTGGCAGACAGGGCTGGCATATGTTGAAGGGCAGAAACCAGAAGGCTTATTTTGTACAGCTTTCCCCCCCCGCCCC
>VZRE01006993.1:251008-268005 GCA_013396775.1 Cephalopterus ornatus | reverse complement strand
GCTCGCCGGCCGCGGCTGCTCCAGTATGTCCTGGGACCTCTGGAGCTGTCAGTGGGCAGACAAGGACACGGGCAGCGGATTATCGTGGCTGTACTAATGAAAGGGTTCAAGCTCGCCTGGTAAGCGCTGGGTGCCGTCGCGCCCCCCCCCCCCCTTCTCCCCAAAACCCCCCCCCCCCCANNNCCCCCCCCCTTCTCCCTAAAGCCCCTCTCCCCCCAAAATCGTGCGCCTTCCGCGGCCGCGCTGCGGGGAAGAGGGATGCGCGCTCCGCCAAGTTCCGCTGCAGCATCACCCCGGGGGGACATCGCGGGGCTGGGAAAAGGAGGGAGGGAGCCGCCGGGAAAGGCTCCGGGAATAACGATGGGCCGCTGCTGTCCGGGCATCTCTGCGCCAGCACCGTGATGCCCTGAGCCTCCCTCCGCCCTGGCTGCATCTTCCTCCCCGCTGCCGCCACCCCTTCTCCTCCTCTGCTGTCGCCTAAAATCAGTTCAAGGCATCGCTTGTGCATGAATCCGCATCTGTGTGCGCTCACCTGAGCCCCTGCTCGTCCGCCGGGGCTCGGGGGATGTTGGCACGCAGAGAAAATCAGCGTGTGCCGCTTTTTGCCGGTTTTTGGTTTTTTTTTTTTCCCCCCCACGAGGAAAAGTGGGGAAAAAAAATTGTTTTGACTCCTGCGTGCGTGGAATGGCTCCTGCTCGGCTTGTCCTTTAAATAGCTGCTTTTTGGGGCTGCACCTTCCCGGCGTGCTGCTGTAAGGACATATTAGAGTTGGGAACCGAGAGCTTCCAGGAAGGTACCGAAGTGCTCGTTAATTCTTTGATCGTTCCCGGGTGTTTTGGGGGAAAACTCTCCAGGTTTGGATAAGTGGGCAGGGAAAGAAAACATTGTGTGGGTGAAAGTCAATTAACAAAGCTGTGTGTATATATCTAAAATGTTCACATGTAAGTATTTTTGTTGGTCGAGCTTGTATTTTACATGGGTCCATAAATATATATATATATATAACAGACTTGAATGCAATTATATCTATCTAATATAAACTTAACCAACAAAGACTTATATAAACCTCGAGTGTATCAAAACTGGCTTAATTCTCTAGGATGTCAAAACGACTTAGCTGGAATAAATAATCTTTTAATTATTATGATGAAATTGATTTAATCAGAACTTTATCTGATGGGAATGGCTCCATAGCTAAGACCGGAATGTGACTTTGTAATTTGGGTAGAAGTGGATGACAAGAGCAACGGGAAGGCCTGTTTCTTTTCCTTAATCCTTTTTCTCCGTAATGAAAAAGGAAGTAATCATAGAAATAACAGCCTCTCTCAAGTGTGCTGCTTTGCATCAGTGTGAATGTGGTGCTTTGAGATCCTCGCCTGCAAAGTGTGAGAAACCAGGGAAGTTATTTTTTATTTGTTGTTTTATTTTTTGTTGCCATTTTTATTTTTGCCTTTTTTTCCCCCCCCCTATTTAAAAAAATAAAAGCACTACAGTATAGCACTAGGAGGCATCTTGTACTGGGCCCCAGGGGACGGACTAGAGCCAGGGATGACTCAATAGGTCATCTCTTTTCCTAATTTCTGTAATTCTGTCCTTTATTTAATTACACTGACAGCCTTTGAATTTTCCCTGTGTGTACATGGCTACGTGTAACACAGACCGTACAAATGACACAGCTATTAGCCTTTGAAAATATTACATTTGAAAATACTTTAAATAAATAATAATAATGATAATAAAAAAAGCCCAATTCTTGCAGCGCTTTGCTGCTTTCTGTGGTGTGCAGTTGGGCTGAGGAGTTGCATAATAGCTGAGTGTACTACCAGGAGAGCAGAGCATGTGTTGGAAACGCTGGGATCATGTGGATCTGCACTGACATGGCACCCACTGCGTCCCTCCCCGTCCCTCTCCATCCCTCTCCCCCTCCTGCGATTGCAGAGCTTTCGTGTGCCCAGCTCTGTCCCAGCCTTTCTCACAGCTCACGTTGGAGGCGGCCTGGGAATTCTGTCGGAGCTAAGCAGGGGAGGGAGGTGGATCCGGGGCTGGCTGGGGACATAAGCAGATTACCCGGTGCTGGAGGAAATGCTGGCGGTGCCTCAGTAGGTGACGCTCTTCCCTCTGCGTTTCTCAGCTCCAGGCAGGGTCTCGGGGGCCCTGGGCTGTCCTGGGTGCCTCTGTTCTCAGTAATCAGTTCCCCTGGCTCTCCCAGAAACACTTAAAAAGTGCTGACCGTTCCCTGCTTGCCTCTTCAGCATCCCCTCCGTCTTCCCCTGAATCCCCCAGAGAAGCTAAATGCTCTGATTGCTTCCCTTATTTCATTATACAGCATTCTGGATCTTTGCAGCAGTTACTGTGTTCCCTCTCTAGGCAGTTTTATTTATTTGGTTGTGCTGTGACATCCAGGCACAGAAGGGTGAGTTAAAGGTGTTATTTCAGGTTCTGTGTCACCCAAATATATGTGTGTGTCACTGCTGGACTGACTGTGTGGTTCTAGAGGAGCACAGGTCTAAGTATAGAATGCAGAGGTCCCTGGGCTTTGCTGCTTGTCAGACTTGCTTGGGGTACTTTAACGGGGTGGCACAGCCTCAGTATTTGCAATGAAATGGTTTTACAGCGTTTAGTATTTATCCAAAATAATAAAACCCACATCCAGCGCATGGGATACACACAGATCCCTTGGTGTAGGAGCGATGATCCCATTCTGGGTGGAATAAAAAAAAAAAAAAAATGGAAAAAAGACTCATGATTTCTGTGTGTGGCAGGAAGGGCAGCAGCACAGGCACAGAATGCTGTCAGCAGGAGCAGCCACTCTGACACTTGGGAACGGGATTTGCTGCTGCCTGTTTCAAGGCCGCTGTGAGATGGCACAAAATCACGCCGAGCGTTGGACCAGGGACCCTCTGGCCGCCCCGGGGCTGGGCGCAGGCTTGTCCTGGCCCAGGCCAACGTGCTGACCCCTCAGAGGACGTCCTGCATTTTTGCAGAACGCCACCTAATTCTGCCCCAGCTGATCTCCCCACCATCTGGTGTCGTGGCTGCCGGGGAGGCCCGGGGTGCTCGCAGGGCTCTGCAGGACCCTGGCGTGTGACACCAGAACGTGGCTGTGGCACGATGCAATGCCCTGCTGTGCCAGTGCAGCATCTCGCTGTTGTGCTCCAGCCTCAGGAATGATGCTGCAGTCCCTGACTACGCTGGTGTGACGTGTGACAGCACGAATGTCTTTCATCAGGGCCTAAAGTCTTGGTTCAGTAAGTCCTCCTCGTGGCACAGGGGAATATTTTCATACGCCTGTGTGTTGCGACACGGTATTGTGAGAGAGAACTTTTGCTTCCAGGCTGACATCACTGTTATCTCAGAGATCCTTAGGGATTGGAATCAGCCAGGCCTTGAGCTTCACATTTTGGAAAGCCAAAAACTACCAGCAGGACAGGCTGAGCTTTCCCTCCCCTCGCATCTCAGGCTTTGCTGCTCGCCTTGTTCTTCCTTGTTGGGAGTTTTTGGGGAGCTCATAATCCAGCAAAAGTGGATACTAACTGAGATGTTTTATGAAAAATGAGAATTAAATCGTGCTAACAGCATCAAGGCTGTGGGTTTGATCCCTGGATGGGCCATGCACATCCTTGTGGGTCCCTCCCAACTCAGAATATTCTGATTCTGTGAAATGCCAGAAGAGCATTTCAGGGACTAAACCCAAACTTGCTGTCCCGTAAATGGGATACTGAACGAAACCCTGCTCATCCCATTTTCCTCCTTTTGTGGTTCCTTCTGCATTTGCTTGTGCTGCTTTGTTGATTGGGATATTTCTGAGCCGCAGAACCTGCTCTGTGGAGCCCACTGAGAAAACAAGGGCCAAAGGCTCTGCCTAAAAATAAATCTGCAATTCATTTTTCTGCTAGTGCCTGTGGGTGAGAAAAAAACCCCCTCTCAATGTTCCAACACCCTACTTATCTGAGGGAAGGATCTATTATGTAGTTGTGGGGGTGGGATGGGAACTAGGTAGGGTTACAGAACAGCAGAGCTAAAATTAGAAGTTGTTTGATGTCAGGGAGCAGTGAAGATTAACTTTAGGCAGTTTCAGCTCTGCTTTCTGTAAGGCTGCGACTTCAGGGGCTCTTTGTGGCTAGTCCAGGCCAACCACACCTGCCCTTGCCATGGCTTTGTGAGTGTCTCAGGGCACGGAAGAGGGGCAGGGGGGGATTCATAAGCTCTAGTCCTATCCAGCTCTGTTCTTACAGGCGAGTCTTGCGACTTCTTTGAAGTCTAAAGTAACAGGGTGGTAAAAAGGGACGGGAGGGAAGGGTTCTGTCCTCGGCTCCAGAGAACCGGTACTTGCTGTAACACAGAAAGGTCACAAACGTGGGTGTTTGGGGTTCTTGCCGCCTTAATTACCCAAGGAAACGATGAAGCTGTTTAAATCACTCCCAATTTCATATTGATGCTGCAGAGACTCGGAGAGCTGCTGTGCGCGGCGACAATGAACTTCCTTCCATCGCGCTGCAAATGATTCCAGATGAAATTGGATTTCCAGAATCAATTCTTCCTCAATTTCTGGAGAAGCCCATCGAAATAGTTCCGTTGAAGTTACGTGATTGTGCTGCTGTGCATATTGTGCTGTTTGACCTTCACGTTACAGGTTAAAATGTTGCATTTTAGTGTTTTGTGGCATCGATTTTTCTGCGTCTACGTCTTTCTCTGTGCTTTTTATTCAAAAGGAAGGAATAGTGCTGATAATCCTCTGCTAAAAGCCATCAGGGATGACCCACATACATATAAATATGGCTGTGGCATTTTGGAAAGAAAAGGCTTTCACTCCTTATAAATTCTGCAAATGGATCTTAGGAATCAGGATGTTCCCGTTTGCTGTCAATGTGGTAGGAAGAGGAAACCTTTATTAATGGGTTGCTCATCTCTCCCTGGATCCAGAACATTCTGAACCTCTGTCCTCAAAGTACAGTTTCCATCCTTTCTCTCTCAACAGGAACATGATGTGTCAGGTGACTGGAAGACCAACTTTGGGCAGCGTTGGGGGATTTAATTTGGAAATGGTTTTGTAGTACATCGTTACTACGGGTTAGTAGCAGGTTTTGGGCTAATTTATTTGGGCCTTTCAGTAGTGGGAAGCCACGTAGTGAGCAGAGAGGAGCCCAGTCCAAGTGCACTGATGTCAAGGAAAAAAACCTTGCACGCAATTCCCTTGGCCAGACTGTCCTCGTGGGCACCAGCTGAGCCAGAAATAGAGCCCAGATCAGCTCCTTCCCAGTTTTTGTCCTGGACTGCCACGCTGAATCCGCACCTTCAGTGGTGACACGGGGTGAAGCACGACTGAAGTGACTATTTTAGCAAAGGCAAAATATGAAATTACAGTGGAGGGGAGACTATTTGAAGAAAAACTGAGCCATTATGAAGGCCTCGGTCTGAGATTTGGTTTGCTTGCAGCTCTGTGTGATGACAGACTGGCAAAAGCACCCCTTTAGTGATTTTTTTATTTGTTATGTGGTTGGCTTTTGGCATCAATTTTTGCTTTAAATTCGGATAAACATCTATAATTTTGTGCTCTAATATACATGTGCTTGTTGAAACCTCTCTGAGGACAACCAGACAGAGGAATTCTTTGACTTAAGCCGTGAAGATGCTGCTCTTTGCCGAATCTCTTCTTCAGATCTCTCCTTGGGCTGCAGATTATTTGGGCTAATTGAATCCTAACCATTTGTTTTGCTCCCAAATTGCCTTTTCCCCTTATCAGATGGTAAAATCACCTTGCCTCTCTCTCTCTCCAGCCCTTCAGCAGCCTCATAAATGTCAAGTGAAGGGCAAAGTGCCTGGAACTGTTCTGGAATTCTGCAGCCATTGCTTGCCCAGGGCTTGAGTTGAGATGGATGAGGCAGCAGTGAGGCTTCTCCGGGGATCCTTTTCCTCACGTACAGAGGAGTAAAAAGCGTGGAAAGAGGCAAATTCAGCCAAGATAAACTTGATCAGGTGTGTTTTTTCAGTCTCAAAGCTGAAGTGGGGAGCTGCTTGACTGCTTGGTCCCTTAAATGAGGAACCAGGTCCTGGCTGTGGGAGCTGGAAGTCACGAGAGTTTTAATTTGTGCCTGGATCTGTCACTGGCCACTTGTATCCTGCTGTTGCCTCTGCCCCAGTTTCCCTGCCTGCAGAATGAGGCAAACCCTTGCTCTCCTCCTTCTCCCTTGGAGCAGTGTGGGATTTACATGGGACAAGTGGTAGAGAGGGGTGAGCTGGACAGAGTTCCACGTTCTGTGAGCGTGGGATCAATGGTTGTGTTGAACTAAACAGGGAACACTCACGTGCTTGAAATTTCTGCTGGATTTTTGCTCAGCAAGCGGGCACTGGCAGGGCCTGAAAGGGGCCAAAACTCGCCGTCAAAACTCCTGTGGAACTTTCTGCCGGAATCACCGTGTCCTGGTCAAGATCTCTTCTGCTTAATCACTTTTGCCAGCTGAAATTCCCCTTGGGAAGCAGACTCCTCTTGATTCTAAACCAGTTCATGGTATTCCTGTGGTTGATTAAGCAGCTGCTATGTTTTTTTTTTGCTTGAACCTTCCCCTGCTTCCAAGTTCAGTCCTGGCTGGAAAGTGCATCTCAATGCCATTATTATTATAACTGATGCTTATTAGGAATGGTAACTGCTAATTTCAGTATTTTGAGCCTGGTGGAAGTAAATTATATAAATTGAGGTGTAGCAGCAGTAATAGCATCCAAGTATAAAATATCCAAGTTCAGGCAATGGAGAGACCAAGCCAAATACCACAGAGAAATCCGGAGCTGTTCTTTTCCTTCCATAACTTCAGTGTGCCCTTGCAGAGCCACGTGCTGAAAACAAGGTGCTGGAATGTTCTCTGAGCATCTCCTGGGCTAAAGTTTTCCATTTGGCCAGATTTAGGTCTGTGCTGTTGCTTGTACTTTACATTTTCCAGTGGCTTGCTCTCCATAACCATTTTTTCCTGGACAGAAAGCTCTCTGTGGTCACGGCCAAGTGACCTGGGGGGGAGATGCTCTGCTTTTTTTTTTTTCCCAACTAAAAAAAGATGCAAAATGCTGCCATTCTCCTCTGACAATGTCACAGCCACTTTGTGCACACAGCAAAGGAGCAGAGAAGGAGGTATTTTTGTTTTTTTTTTTTTTTTTTGCTATGAGAGGCAGATATATATTTGAGGTATATATTTGGAAACATTTTCAAGCCACTTGGAATAACCAGGTTTGGAAGAATGTGGCTTGACCACACCTAATTTCAGGCCTTGGAACTGGAAGAAATAAAATGGAGGAGAAAACGAGTGGAATGAAGAAGACTTGGGGAGAAGAAAGAGGTGTATATTGAGGTGTATATTCAGGAGCAGCAAAGATTTTGTAACAGAAAAACTGTCCATACATGCACATGGAATTAGAACAAATTAGCTGGGGGGGGAGGAGAACACACAACTTGTTTATCTTCAGTGTCAAGAACAGCAGAATAATTTCTTTAATCAAATACTGAGCAAACAGGGCTGTGTTTGGATGGCAGGAGGAGGAGATCACAGAGAAATCGTTTGCCAGGTCTCATCCCTTGTAGCGAGGACGCACGAAGTGCTGTGAATTCAAAGCTTTGCAAAGGAGACAGAGGTATTTTAGAGAGCTGGTGGAGACTCAGAGCTGTAATTTCGGTGTATTTCTGACCCCACAGGAACAGAAGTAAAGCAGCCACAGAGATGTGAAAGAAAATGCCCTCTACTCATGAGGAGATTGGCTTGTGGCTGCTCAGCTCTCAAAAGTGGAATTTGTTTTTTTCAGAGCTGTCAGCTCTTAGAGAAATGATGTGCTCATGTGGTGCCCTTCAATGTGATGCACATTTTAGGAATGAGGTTTGGGAGGCAAACTTTTGCCGAGCTGTGGGCCATGAAAGAAGGATGTGTCTCAGGACTGGAGCTCAGAGAACCTGAGCAATATTCAGTGGCTGCTCCAGGGCAGTAAAACTACATCATTGCTTCAGATACCTGTTCTGTTGTTTTTCCAGCAGGAAGAATAGGCTCCCCGTGGATTCTCCTGAATTTCTGTTTTAAAGACAGCTGATAGCACAACCGATCTTGGAAATGGAATTGTTTCTAAGACCCTGTTGTTTTACAGTGAGAGAGGCTTTTAAAACCAGGGGCTTGCTGTGCTGGAGGTTTCCATGCCCACCTCCAGAGTCGGAGCTTCCACACTGAACAGTCAAATTGAACAAAGGGTAGAAGAAAGGAGGTGATATCAGCATTAGTGTGCAGGTGAGGCACACAGAGATTAAAGGTGTTTTGCCTTTTTACATGTTTATTAATAGATGTGTACTAGAAAGCTTCCCTACTGGAGCTTGGCTTCGGTGAGCAAGAAATTGTGGAAGCTTAAAACAGTTCTTTAAAGAGCCCAAATTCTACGGATGCAAGAGTTGGGATCAGAAATGCAAACTGTCCACCTTATCCCCCCGCCCTTCTCATAGGGGGCTTGTCCAATCCCACCAGCTGAATCCATACAATTGTCCCCAAAGCAACTTCTGTCTTGCTAATATTTGGAAATACCATAATTGCCTTAAGGACATCTGTTCTTTCAAGGAGCACAACCCAGATTGAGAACTTGAGACCATTTCGATGTCACTCTGCAAGATTTCCCACAGGAAACTCCAAAATCACATGGCTACGCTTCTCCGGGAGGTTTTGGGAACAAAAATGCAGCAAGTCAAAACAGTCCTTTAAATTGTAACGCTCAAACAGCTGTTAACACCAACTGAAGGCAAACCTTTAAAGAGCCCTCCTTGCTGCAAGCTGGGCTGCTGCCTCTTGGGGAAACTGTGGGAAGCAAAACTAGAACAAAAAGTGATATTCCTTAGGCATTGATCCATGCTCCCGGCTCCCGGACCAGGAGCTGGACTTGGATGATCATTGTGGGTCCCTTCCAGCTGAGGATATTCTGTGGTTCTCTGACTCAGTGTGAGACAGTTCCTTGTTTTATCTTTAGTAGTTGTTACCTAATGGGGTTTATAAACATGACAAGTGAATTTATAGCACTTCGCCCCTGCTCTTGGCTGCGAGGAGTTTACTTCAGCCTAATTTTTTCCCCACAACTTAATATAATCACATCGCTGGTTGTTATAAAACCTTTTAATAGGGCTTCTCTTTGCCTTTAATATTTACATTCTTCAAATATTTGTTGACCACTCCACTTTGTTTACCCTTCAAGTTTCCTTTCATAAACGAGCCTGGTGAATATTGGGATGTTTTTGTTGCTTTCCTTCGGACTCACTGCTCTGCAAGAGAAATCTTTCTGATTGCTTGTCACTCTTATAGTAAAGTTCCGGGTAGAGATTAACTGATCCTACAAGAGCAAATATTTCGTCGGCTTCCATGAGGTTGGATTGATCAGACCATGGCAGCTCCTGTATCATGTGGCAGGAACGTGTCTAAGTTGCTTTGTGCTCATACCTTGTCGTCTGTGCTGCTTTCTTGCTTTCTAAATCCTTTGGATGGCTTTGTTTCCGCTGTTTGGAGTTGGTACAAACCCAAGGACAGTGGTTTTCATGCTTTGCCCAGAAGAAAATCAGGCACAATCTCTGTTTATTTTTCCTCGGACAGGTTTTTGTCTGTTTGGATGCACTTTCAACGTGAGTCACATCGTTACCTTCTGCGCTGTAAAACTTCTCTGTGAAGGCCTTTGCAAGAGTTTCTGTTCGGAAATACCCCTGTGTTGAAGACAAATATTCCTAGTTGCTGGTTGTGCTGCCTGCTCTGGGGAAGTAGGCGGTTTGTGTTGTCTGATGAGGTTTAGAGGGTGTGCAGTCCTTCCGGATGAAGAGCTGGTAGAAATCACTGAGCAGTCAGAGAGCTTTGTGGGAGTAAGGAAGTGGAATTCGGAGGTAATTGGGATGTTTATGTCCACGCCGACTGCTCTGCTCCTCTGTCGTCACGCCAGTACTCCCGGGTGGTTTGCAGAGCAGGGAGGGCAGGGATATTTAATAAAGCCCTGCTGACTTCCCCTTGCAGGAACGTTTGGGATGCCAGGGCTGTGTAACGAAACAAACCAAGCTGTGCCAGGGCGGGAGAACTGATGGGCAAGAAGAGCAGGAGAAGAGTCATCCCAAAATTCCTCCCGGGTGCCTGGAGCGAGGAGCAGCCAGGGTTAACAGCGATGCGGGCTCCAGGACATTCTTAAAGAGACAAGTGGGAGCTTTTCTTCGCAGTGGGCAGCAGCCAGCTCAGATGCCAGGGCTGGGCAGCACGTTGCAAAGGCGGCTTTGTTCCAGCCATGCCAGGCCCTTATCAGAGCGGGGAATCTTTTTGTCAGCCGCTTTCGAGGCCGTAAAATGCATCGCGGCAGTGAGACCCTTGAATGGTTTGACGACCTCCCCCCCAGCAGAACTGCCTCTGCCTGCGGCGTGAGCGCTGGTTTGAGGCTCGGAGGGCGGAGGAGCGGGGAGGACCCTCGGCTGTGCCCCGGGAAATGCGATGTGGTAACAGGTGGAGATTCGATCCTTTATTTAGCCCTTCGTTTTTCATCCCTCCCTCCCCCCACCCCGCCCCAGGCAAGGCGGGAGGGCTCCTTCCTGGGGATGCAGGTTCCTTTGTGTTCGGGCGTGTGCCGGGAGGTCAGGCAGTTCCTCAGGAAAAAGGATGCCCTGACGCAGTGCAGGGCTGGGATGGGGATCCAGGGTTCGGTGGAGCAATCCCAGCCGGGGCCGGAGGGATGCGGGTGCGGGGGGGAGAGGCTGAGCAAGGCTTGTGGTGGAGCAACAGGGGAGTAGGGGCTGTACTGAGCAGCTCCTTTAGTGGGGTTGGTGGGTTTGTTACAGAAATCGGACCATCCTGGAACGAAGGGTCGAACAATTCGGCGGGAGCGGGGATGAATCCAGCGTGAATGGGTATGGGGATTGAAAGTCGGGTGGCTCAGGAGCAGTCTGAAGGTAGAGACCGGGGTAGTGGTTTGGGGGAAGGCTTCAGGGGGCTGATTTTGGCTGGGATAAACGGATTGGAGCACTTCAGAGGAAGGGAGAAGCTGGCAGGACTGTAACAAGTACATGAGGCAGAAGCACAGGCTGCACCAGCCAGTGCTGAGGGAAGAGATTGGACCCTTTTAGGGCCTTTTTCCTCTTCTCTTTATAAATCTGCTCTCGGCTCTGAGCTATCCCAGCTCACTACAGCGTGGAATAGGGAGCGGAGGGATGGTGGATGGAAGGAGTGGGGCATGTCTGTGCCAGGAGGTTGGTGTAGCCCAGCCCCTGGCACAGCACAGCCCATGTGCACTTTGCTCTCTCCAATGGCAGCTGTTGAAGCTTGATCCAGATGTCAGGGAACCCTCTCTTTGCGCTGAGCTCGAACAGGAGGGAACATGTGAGGGTTGCCAGGAGCAGGGGGGAGGTAGCTGTCTCCTATTTCGAGTGGCATCCAAAGGGATTTGTGTTGGGTTTGAGGTGAAATTTTGCTGCTGCTTGTCCCCTGGTGGCCACCTCTGCAATGTCACTGAGAGCACAGTGGCATGACATTTAACTCTGTCCTGAGGGAAGAAAAGAAGGATAAATAGATAATGGAGGCAGCACTGTAATGGTTCCACAGGGACCTGTAATTAGTGTGGTCTCCTGTTTCTGCTGTTATTTTTCTTTGTGTGGAGGATAACCTTCCCTGGCAACCTGTTCTGCTTTTCCTTCCTCCTCCCTTAAACTGGTCACTGATCTGGCTGGATGCACTCTGACCCTGGTGGTTGAAGGTGATCCTATGATGGCAGGAGGGTCTGAAATCAGCCTCTCACCTTCATACTTTTCACTGTAATTCCTGAGGGTCTGCCTGCCAGTGCCCTGCCCTCAGCACAGGGCTGGAGAATATATACTGGAGTTACTTTTATTAGTGCTCCATCTCTGAGACATCTGGTAGTGTTATTGATGTGCTTGTTAATCGTCATTTTCAAGTGCACTGAGTGCTGTGTACATTATCTGTGAGTGCACTGCAAGGGCTTCTGGGGTAAAATATGCACCAGCTTATCATCAGTGCAGGGGAACAGAACATGGAATGGCTTCACGGGGAAAAAAGAGATGGATTTAGGATCAAGTGGAAGCTGGCTGAGGACTTAAGATACGTGTCTTTGTAATATATGATTAGAAATGCAAGACACTGCATTGGTGGGGGGTCAGCTCAGCCAGACTTTCCCACTGCATCATTCCAGAGGGGTGGTTTCCAGGCCTGGAGCTGTGACCTGTCCACGATGCTGAGTGCTCTCCATTGATCCTGAGCAGGGTGTAGTGCCTGCCCGTGGTGGGATGGGATTCTCTTGGTCTCAACCTACAGAGAGCAAAGTGGAGTGGCTCCTCCTCATTTTCAGAGATCAGGCTGAATTAAAGAGGGCTAAAACTGCATTAAACATCCTCGTGGATAATACTGTTTGTGGAAGTGATAGCTGTAGTTACTGCAGGGTTTTTGGGCAGTTCCACATGTGACACCAGCTGAAGAAACTGTCTAGAAAGACCCTGGCTAAAAGATCCACGCTAAAACCACTTGTCCTGGCCGGTGTAGGCTCCAGCTCTCACTCCAGCACTCGTTGGTGCTGAGCCTGAACCCCCCACAGGCTTTTCCCCAACATCATTGCACCTCTCCTGCGTTTGGCTTTCCACCTGCTGATTGTTTGAGGATGGTGTTGGGGACCACAGGTAGGGCCGTGTTTCCTGGGTGAGGTGGGATCTGCTACTTGTGAATGCCTTTAATTCTGTGTGGTTTCTTTTGTGCAGTTAAGGAGAGCTAATTAGCTCCTTTTAGTGCAGTCTCCTTGCAGAGGTAGCTGACCTCTTGTTAATCCTGGATTAAGTTCTTACTAGGAACTGGCTCTTTGTGTGTCCCAGTTAAGATGTTGGCACTTTGTTCTCTCTCTCCTTGTTTCTCCTCCTCCCCCTCTTCCTCCCCATGCCTGTGAGCACATGATTCCCTGCCTCCTCGTTCCCCCCCACCACTGTAGGAATCCATGAGCTCCTAGCAGCCACTGTATCTCACTCCATGAACATGCAATTGTCAGCTCAGAGTGCTCTAAAAAGACTCTTGCTTGGTCTGGTACCTGTCTAGGAGCCCATTTTCACTGCGAGGGAAAAGGACGAGCTTTGGCAGTGCTCCTTCTTGCTTAAGGGGCTGAGAATCCTGTGAGGTTTGACTAGTAGCACCCACTGGAGGCTGGAAGGATGTTCAATGAGCAGGACCACATTTCCCAGTGGGAGAACTCATCCTGGGCCATGCTTTGCATTCAGGAGTCCATCCATTCATAGTGAAAGCGGGTTTCTAGGAGAGAAGCAGCTGCTGTGCCCCAGCAATGGTATGAGCAAATAAAATCCTTCACATGCAAAACACTAATTACCACCCAGATGCATCAGTTGCCCACTAATGCAAATCCTACTTGCAGATCTTGAGGTTGCAGCACTGAATTTTCCCTCAGGACGTGATTTCTTGACCTATCTGATGTGCCTTTTTGAAGACAAGCCCAGAAGTACGAGGAAGGTGTAGTGTCCTTTGGTTCTGATCCAGACTCAGCTGAAAAGTAGAGATGCTGGGGGATAACTGAACTGCCCCAATGGCTTCAAATTTTCAAAGTAGAACTTATTAAAAGCGGACAAAGAATTATTGGGGAAGGGGAAATGAGAAACCCTTACGTGTTTTCGAATCCAGGTGCTCATTGTTCCCTGATGTTTTGCAGACAGACTTTTAAAGGCTGCTTTTTGTTTCTGCATCCCTGGTGTGGCTTACAGGGAGGGTAAGATTGCTCTAGGTGGGTGTAGAGTTGATCTCAAACCCACTGGATGGCCTGGGCATTCAGGCCCTGCTCTGTCTCACACGTATCTATCATCAGCCCCGGGCTTTAATTACTCGGACAGTGCCTCATTTCCTCTGAGCTGGGAGATGCAAGGGATGCAAAATGTATGAACGTGCTTGTGTTACTGCTGGGCCTGAGACAACGGAGCAGAAAACAGCCCTGCCCCTCGCTCCAGCAGCTCCAGCAGGCAGGGAAGGTGCTGCTTGTGGACACTGAGGAGCCTGACACAGGCGTGCTCTCAATTAGAGCATCCTTTATGCTCATTTATGGCTTTGCACCTTCTGTAGGGCTTGGTAGCGCTGGGGTGGTCAGGTTGTGCTGTGTGGCCATGGCCTGCCACGAAGAGCTCAGCAGTTAGACCCTCCTAAAGCTGCCCTTCACGCCTGAAATAACGTCCTAGTGCTTGTCTTGAGTCTTGACCACCAAGCCAAGGGCTGTCTGACACACGTGCAAGTAAAATGTGTCCTGCCGCTCTTGAACAAAACAGGAACTTGCAGCTTTATGGTCCTTAAACATCCTTAACATCTTAAGAGCTTCCTTAAACATCCTCTTCTCACTTCAGTATTATCTATTACCACCATGAAACAAGCTGTCTTCAGGCTGCCAAGAACGGTGCTGCAAAGGCCCAGAAATGTGAACAGGAGCGTTACTCCTTTCCAAAAGTTCTGGGGGTAATTTTGCAGATCTGCTGAGGTTTGTAAAGCATTTGAGGTGCCACGTGATTTTCTGAATTACCCATAACTTTGCCCCTTGCACGCCACGGCAGATAAGCCTAAGGAGCTTTGCTCTAAGTAAGTCTTGCAGTTTTCCTACTGCCCTTACAGTGCTTTTGGAAGCAGAACTTCTGTTGGATTCATCTTCCCTCCTGACAGTCTGAAGAGTGGGTTAGTCTTAATGTCATATATTGAATCTCTCCTACCTCTTCATGGCCTGCTTTGAGCCTCTTTGTGTGTTTTCCATTGTTCCTGATCTGAGTTTCATCACAGCTTTTGGGTCAGTGTAACTCTTGTGACTCTTGAAAAACAGCATTTTGTTCACACCTTAATAGTCATTCAGACAAAACATACCAAAATTTGTAGAGGCTGAGAATCACAGTTTTAACTATTTTCTCACTTTCTCTGAAAGCCATAAGGAAAAAAAAAAAAGCCACTGAAAGATTCATAGACTGTAAACCAAAATGGGACCATTCAGATATCTCACTCTAAGTCCTGTTGGATGCAAGGTATAAGACTTGCCTGAACTGATTCTGGTTCGAGGTACAGAACAGTATTTAGCAGAAGACAAACCCTTGCATAATAATGTTTGCCACAGATGGATAATTGAGCCTTGAATTAGTTACAGTGGGTAGTTTTGTTTGCTTCCAAAAATAGGTCTCTCTTGTCTAGTCAGAATTTGTCTGAAAGCTTCAGCTCTCAGCACTTTCATCTGTTCCCCAGTGCGATCCATCTGAAATCTTGGTGTTCCAGGTGATCACTGAAATCTTGGCCCCCAGTCTGTGTTGAATGGATTCAGTGCCACTGCCTTTAGTGGTTGCTCTTATCTGAGCCCTTTGTAATCCACGTTACACACTCACTGAACCTGGATACAATCCTAGACACACATTTCAGTGGGAACCATCCTTGGATCTGCGGTGCTGTTGCACTGGGCACAGGGGACGGGAAAGTTTGTATGTTACAAATGCCATTTCCTTTAAAAACGTTTGTAAATTCTCCAGTGGACAAACTTTGGTGAGCATCTGAAACGGCAAAATTGACATCAAGCTGAGGGATCATTTAACTTCTTAAAACAGTGGCACATACACAGTGAACACACTGGGTGTCTTCTCTGAGCAGCGTGAAGGTGATGGTGCTGTTGTATCTCGATAAAAACGTGTGTGGTGAGGGTGTTTTCAGTTTAAAACCCTGTGCAGCATTTGAATTGCACAGCCACATGAGTCTGCTGGAGCACTGATGTGATTGGGAGCAGATCACTTCCTGCTCCCACTGATTCTGATTAGAGCAAAATGATGGATAATCAGCCTTTTGGAAAGATGCTCTTTTGGGAATTAGCACTTAAAGCTGTGACTGATTGTAAAGAGAAGAGAAAATGGCCAGCCCTGTGTATGGATGGGGTAAATTGCAACACAAGCAAGCAAAGGGCAGAGTGAGGAGTATTTACATCACTTAAGGCACAGCTCCTCCTGTTATCAGTGGGGAGCAATAAGTCCCTCAGGGGGCCATTCACAGCATCCAGAGTAAAATAAGTCAGTGTAATTCCACACGTGGACATTTGTGCTCAAGTCCAGGTCGTTCTACAGTATTCCTTTGCTCACACAAGGTCTGATTTCATATCCTGGAAGGAAGAGTGCAAGCTAGTTGATTGTTTTGCTCTCTTCTTTGTCACCCTTCAGCCTGTATAATTTTTATGGCACCGTGAGAGCCCTTGAGCGGGACTGGAACCCTCCTCCTTATTTCTGGAATAAAGATGTCCATGAGCAGATGTGTAGGGATATAGCGGTGTGTCCCTCAAAGAAACACCACGTACTAACGCTGCCGCAGAGTTGTAAACTTCTCTCGATAACGTTTCTTTAAAAATCCCAGGCCTGTTTACACACGGGCGGGCACGGTGAAAAAAAAAAGAATCCAAATTAGCTCCCTAGTCGAAGCCAGCTAAATTGAGTTGAGGTCACCTTAATTCTGAATGAGCGCGGTAGATAATCCACTCCGCCGGTTAATTAGGGGTTTAATTTCCCTGGCTGTTCCCGTGTGGACGCGCTGACAGGTTTGGAAAGGTCGCTCCCACCGGCGCGCGTGTGCGCGGCCGGGACGGGCACGGTCCCAACTGGGTTAAAACTCCGCCAGCAGCAGCCCAAAAGCCGCGGGGGCACGGGGGAGACCCTGGGAGAAGGAGAAGGGCTAAGGGTAAGGGGTTAGGGTCAGGCTTTAGGGTTAGTTTCCTCGCGCTTTTCCGGCCTTGATGCGAGCGAGGAAGGCACGGAGGGGGCTGAATTATGTAAAAGGCAGCGCGGAGGCTGCGCACGCGTGTGCCGGGTGCGTGTATGTGTGCGTGTGTTGTGTCTGCGTGTGCAGGAGCGTGTGAAAGCGCTGCCAGCGACAGGAACAGGCACCGACCAACATCCTCATCACCACCACCAGCAGCAGCAGCGCCACAAAGAGCGGGGCCGGGGGTGGGGTGGGGGAGGCTCGGCCATGGCCGGAGCG
>VZRE01006993.1:194732-250421 GCA_013396775.1 Cephalopterus ornatus | reverse complement strand
TTTTTTTTTTAGCTTTCATTGCCCTCACCCTCCCCTCCTTTTTCCCGTCTCCCCCATCCCCAAGGGGACACTTTTCCCTCCCCATCACATCTGGGTCCAAGGAGGGGGTCGGGGTGGGATGAACAGGGCGATGCGTCACAGGAGCGGCCGGAGCTGCTGCAGGAATATGGTGTATTTGTTTGCCCATGTGCTCCCTGGCTTTGAAAAGGGCTCGGGAGCACTCGCACGGATGCCACGGTTCCGCTCTTTCCCTCTCTGTGTTTGTATATTTGCACTGGTGGGGAGAGGCAGGGTTTGTTTTTCAGGCTCTGCTCCAGACTCTGTACAGGTGGCTTTTTATTTTATTTATTTATTTATTTATTTATTTATTTAATTCCTTGCACTCTCTATGTTTATAGGCAGTGAGAATCCCCTAAAACGCTGCTTTTTCTTAGATTACTGTGACTAGCATTGTCCTGTCCGCCATGGAAATCACGATTCAGGAAAGAGAATATATTCCAGTTCCCTCGCTTCATTAAGTCACATGCATTTGCCGGAGAGCTCCTTCTGGAGCTGGTAGATTTAGAATGGGGCTTGTGACTTTGACTCAGTAGGACTGGAGGAAACTTCAAGGCAGATCTTAGGGATGTATTTTACAGCAGTGCCATAACTTTGGATGCCATTCCCGTTCTTCCATGGGAAGCCCCCAGCTGCCCGTGCCACTGATAACCAGATGGATGAAGCGAGTGAGAATGTGTCTGCTGGGGGACAAGCCTGAAGCAGGTCCTAAGGACAAAGGACTGTGTGTGACTGTTGTACTGAGGGGGTCTGACTCTTCCAGGATCAGCTGCAGCCCCTGACCCTCTCTAATTTTAACTTGGAGCTGGACAGTGCTGCTGCACGGATAGAGCAAAGGAGAGGGAATGGCATGGAGATGCCAGGGTGAGGGATGTGGAATTGTTGCATTGCTGTTTTCAGAATGGTAAAGGGAGGCAACAGCAAGAGATGAACAAAATAAATTGATTTGATCTCAGCTTTGAAGATCACATCTTCCATGAACTTACAAAAGCTGATGCTGAGGAGCAGTAGGAGTGAGTGGGAAGATGCAGAGCTCCAGCTTTGTCTCCTGCTCCTGAGACGCACAATATCCCTGTCCGCCCCCACGCTGTCTGTGAGATGATGTTCTTTAATCTGTGGTTTATTAAACCCCCTGCACAAGGCTGGAATGTGTTCAGGGGGACAATCCCTGCGCTGGGGATGAAGTGCAGGGGTCTCCCAGCCTTGCCAAAGTTACAGCAGGAGATGGGTAGCAGGGGGGAGTTTTTGGGCTCTTCTTGAGGTCATCTGGGATCATACCTACATCCTCATCCAAAAATGAGCCTGGATCTTTATGACTTGCTATTTAGTGCTATATTGCAATATTCTCACTCTCCCTTGGAACAATGCACATGGGTTGATGTGTGGCAGCAAGGTTGAGTCCCCAAAACCATCAAAAGATTTCAGTGTTAGCTTGGAAATAATGAGGATTAAAATAAACATGCTTGGATTTATTTTAATTTAATGTTTTATTCTTTGAGCTGTCAAGTTTTCAAAACTTTCTTCACATCCAGGACGGCTTAACAGTGTCTTTGGTAATTATTTATTTTTTAAACAAGACTTTTGAGCGCTGTTCTGCCACAGGTTCGAGGCTCAGAGGTTTTGAGGGCAGCATCAGATATTGCAGTTCTTGCTGTTAATGACAATGCTGACACTGAGGTGGGAAGGAGAGGGAACAAAGCCTGGATCTGTTCCTCCTTTGGAAGCACAGCTGGGTGACCTGCAGGTAACCACATTGGGGCTGTGTCTCAAGGGCCACCAGCTTCGGAGGGATGTGAAATTCCTCCTTTGTGCTAGTTCCCCTTTATTGCCTCCCAGATTTCGTTGTATTACCCGTTGCACTTTGGTCCATGTGGTTTGTCTTCCTTTGGAGCAAACGGAATTACTAATTTGTGAGCGATGGAGGGGTTCAGTGTGTGATTTATAACACGTGATGGTTCTCCGCAGGTTAACGACCCTTTCCAAGTCGTGACTTGCATTATTAGGCGGTATTACTCAGATCAGTCTTGTTCCATTTCCAAAAAAATTTTCCAATTTTCTTAGCATTTTTGCAGTAACTCCAGTCAGGAAGGGAGCAGTGGAGAGGTTGTTTCCAACCCAGCACAGTGGGAGTTTCTGTAGGAGATGAGCCCGTTTGCCCATGGAGTTGGTCGTCCGTCTCTAGTGGTAACGGGGATCGGGTGATTCAGAGGGACACAATGACATGGTTAATAATGCATCTGACCAACCTTGCACTGCTGCGTGTGGGCAGAAGGCAAATTCCTTCCTAACGCTTGCAGTGATTTGCTAATCCTCTGAGGCATAATAATTGCATTAATTTTATTTCATGAATATGTAAACATGCGATTGAATGTCATCGGAGGACAGCGTTCTGAGAAACATCAAAACACACTGAGAGAATCTTAAGCAAGGATGGACTTCTCTATCCAAAAACGTGCAGAAGGCAGGCTATTTTTATGATTCTCTTCAAAGCAGTTGTCATGAAACACTCAGTTTCTCTACAGCTCTGCAGGTGTCATTGCTTTTTGATTTATTGCTTTCTCTTTTGTCTCTCTTGCTGGGAGATGTAATAGAAGTAGAGCATTCTGTTACTGCTTGTAGAGCAACAGCGAGCCCAGGGAATTGCTGGAGGATAAATGGAGGTTTTCATTCTTGGATTATCAATTTGAAGTGAGTGTAGGTTGGTGATCAAAAGTTGTTACCATCTGCTTGCTGTTTGGGAGACTGCATAATGAGTTTCTGAATCTCCTCTTTTTTGCACTGATGTCAGACTGTATTGCAGAAAAGTGTCTTTGTAGGCGTCTAATTAACCCCCTTACTGGCTGTTTCTGAGGAGAATTAACTCTTTTTGTACTGCAGCCAGGCTTGAGGTGCCTCCTTGACCTCATAGCCTTTCCTGCCCTTTTCAAGACTCTGTCAGTGCAGTTCTGTTTGACACTCGAGGATCTCTTTTGGTCTTCTTTAGGGAAAGTCTGTAGCACAGGCTTGACTTTTTGTGCACAGCCCATAGATCTCAGACACAGGGAGGTAAATATGTGCTTAAATGTGTTCTTCTTTGCTGGTTTGAGAACACAATGATCAGCACTTTCAGAATTAAGCTCAGTTTAGTAATCCAAATTTTGGGCCTTGAAGAGCTTTCTCTCAGGTAGGTGCTATGGGCTGCAGGGGGACCTGAGCAGCTGCAGATTCACTCTTACAAAGCAAGTTCTTTTGAGGACTTTGAAGGCCAATTAGCTTTCCAGATCAGGACTTTCTTGAGGAAGAAACCCTCTGAGAAGCTGGTGATCACAGTGAAGGGAATGCTGTGTACATGGAGCTGCTGCCTGTTTAGATGGTCTGCCCTTGTCACAAATCCTTTGGCAACACAGTGATTACTTCTGGCTGAATTCTAATTCACATCCTGCAACTGGCAGGTTCAGGTGGATTTGCTGTGTGTCCTCCTAATCTGTGGGTGTGTGTCACTACCTGAGAGGAGAACAGTGAGAGCTGCTGTCCTACAATGTGGTTGTAGCCACCAGTGCTGTGACAGTGCCCTTCTGGAGGGTGGCTGCTGGCTGTTGGGGCACCCAAAATTTGGGGAAGAACTGTTGCAGGGTGCTTGTCCCAAGCCCAGGGATGGCTGTGTAGCAGTGGTGGGCATGGTGGTTATTTCAGCTCTGGTAGGATGGGACAGACTTTCCTGTCAGTTCGGGGCTGCTTGAATGTCATCATGCAGAATTGATTTAACAGACTGGAACTAAGGCAGGTTTCTTGTTGAGTTCTCTGTGAGAGCATTGCACAGAGTCCTCAGGGTTCCTTTGTAGCTGTAAGAATACCAAGCTTCACTTGTGGAGTGCAAACTGTAGCATTTCCCAAAAGTGATGTCCCAAAAGGAAGTCTCTGTTCATTAGCTGGTCCAGATCTTTACAGAAAATCCTCTGTTGCAGGAGGAAGTGTGGCCTTTCTGTGTCTTGCCTTGTGTCCCAGGGTAGGGTATGACCAGGTGGCTTGTCTCTGCATTGCCAAGTGTTTGTTCTCTTTCACCAGCTGAAGAAAAGCTTGTAGAATCACAAGAGTGCTTTGGGTTGGAAGGGACCTTAAAGATCATCTCGGTCCACCCCCTGCCACGGGCAGGGACACCTTCCACCAGCCCAGGTTGCTCCAAGCCCCTTTCCAACCTGGCCTTGGGCACTTCCAGGGATGGGGCAGCCACAGCTTCTCTGGGCAACCTGTGCCAGGGCCTCCCCACCCTCACAGGGGAGAATTCTTTCCATATATCCAACCTGCACTTCCCCTCTTTCAGTTTGCACCTATTATTCCCTGTTTAGTCACGACAATTCCGGACAGAGTCCATCTCCAGTTTCCTTGTAGACCCTTTCAAAGACTGGAAGGCTGCTGGTTCTTCACCGTGCTGCCCCAGAGGCTTGAGGCTTTTCCTCCACGTCCGGGCAGGGTTTGGCCCCTTCCCACCCACGTCGCACGTGCCCGTGGTATTTTTCCTGCAGCTCCTGCCCCAGGACAAGGTGTTTTTTCCTTAGGCGCAGCAAGGACATAAACCAAGGAGACAGAATCAGCCTTCTGTGCTTTCATATATTCCGTGCAGGGTTTCCCCCTCGGGGCGAGGGGCTGCAGCTTAGGTGGGCTTGTTTGTGTTCTGTCCCTCGCTGAAGCTGTCGCGTCCTCTGAGGGCTCCGCTGCAGGGGGATGTGAGGCCCTCAATGCCCTCTGGGCGACTAGGTCTCTAAAGCATTATTTATTACTATTATTTTTTTTTTTTTTTCAAAGTGGGTCAGGCCGTTTTGGCATGTCGGGCGCCGATTCCTGGTTCAATTGCGAGGGCCTGGGTCGCTATGGCAACTGCAGAAAGCGTTCGTCATGGCTGTGCCTTGGGCTGGATTCAAACTCCAGGGAATGAGCAGGACCAGCGGAGTTTAGAGGGGCCAGGGGCGGGAGAGGGGGATGGAGCTGCGGCTCCGGTGCTTTTCGTGCCCATCCTCGCTGCCCTAGAGATGAAGGGCTGAATTAACAGACTCTTGGTGTGTGGAGTCCCTCATGTGAGGAATACTCAGCTTTTTCCCAGTCATCCAGAGGAGGAATCAGACCTCCTGTGTTTGGTCGGCTCTGCCGCTGACCTCAGGGAGAGCCAAAGAAGGTGCCCTTGAAGTTGTTTCCCCCACCTGTCCCCGCAAAGGTGATAATCCGTACATCCCAAACACGATCTGTGTGGATGGATTTAGCGTTTCAAAGCGTGCCAGAGGTGCTAAATGACTGAAAAACGAGCTTGGAAGCTGGAATCTGCCCGAGATTGTGCTTGGCAGGGCTGGCACCAGAATGTGTGGCTATGGTAATATGAACAAATATATACATGGCAGCTTTAAGGTAGTTAGTGTTAATTCTGCCCCTATGTGGGTTACTTGACTGTGACTAAAAAACCCACCTGAGGGGCTCTGTAAGACCATACAAAGAGTAAAACTAGAACTTTCTAGGGCGTTTCATGTGAGCTGCACGTGCACGTGATTCAGCTGTGAACCATGATTTTGAGTGATTTGCACTTCAATTGAGTAGCAGCAAAAATCTCGCAACTGTGACCTGAAAGCAAACAGAACCTTGAGTGAATTTGACTTGGTCTTTAGGGGGCTGCTTAAAGCTGACACTCAAAAGTGAAACTGTGGCTATGAACTCGCACGGACCGAAAGTGAGACGGAGGTTGTGCGTGATAAACTCGCGTTTTGTAGAGCTGTAGAAGTAAAATTAGTACATCTGTTCAAATTAGTCCAGTGATGTGTGAGTCAGGAGTTCTGGCCTCAAGTTCTGGCTTTGTATTTTGGGGGACTGCTCACATAAAGCAGCTTGTGTTGCATCAAGGCTGCTGGGGGCAAGCAGGACCAATACAGCCTCAGAATTTAGAGGTTTTGACTAGAACTCTATGTTCAGAACTGTTTCCGTCACTGGAACCATTGCTGATGAGCTTGAAGTTTTAGTACCACTAATATAGCTCTGGTGGGCTGTTAAAAAGTGAGTTTAGACAGGAGAAGGAGCAGCAGGAGGGCAGACAAGGTGAAATACCGGCTTTAACGGGATCAGCTGCAAGTCTGTGAAGAAACCTGATGCTTTATAAAATTTCAATAACTAAGAAATGATAGTTTTACCTAATGATATATGCAAACTGTTGCAGGCAGTGCTGCTGCGAGAATGGTCCAGATCATCTTTTCTTTAGTCTTTTGTTTCAAATATGATATGGAGGCGTTAAATCTGGAATATTGCCACAGTTGTGCTGTACCTGTATTCCCGTGCCTTGTCCAGGGGAAGGGAGGACACAGGACAAGTTGCTGGGACAGTACATGACACTCATGAGACGTGCCACTGCTAATTGTGAGCTGTGAAGAGCCAGGCGAAGGGTGGGATTACTCTGCCTGTCTTTGCACTGGGGCTAACTTGGGGTTTGGGTGACATTTGAACAATCAGGTTTTTATTATTCTAAGTAAAAACAGGTAACAGAGCAGAGCCTGTAGCTCAGTCCAGCTTCCTGCTTGTAGGACGGTTTTGCAAACCCATTTTCTGTTTGTTTGTCTCTGTGGACTTCCACACTTGATATCCTTGTAAGCATCTTCTCAGGGGTTTCTGGGAGGCTCCTGTTGATGCTGCTGTTGTTGCCCGTTGCCAGCTCCTGTGAAATCTGGCTGTGTCAATGTTTGCACAGGCGATGTGGTTGTGTGCTTTCTGCAGATTGTTCAGGGCAGGTCTCATCACTTGTGGGTTTACACAAGCAGTGAGCAAATAGAGCATAATTTATGAGACCAGTTCATGCAGTGCTAAACCAAACCAAGCCCAGCCTGATAACTGCTGCAGGAGTGTGTTACACTGTCTGCTCATATCTGTTATGTGAAATGGTTTTGGCGTCTTCAGAGGTAAGGGGTGGGTATGGGTTTTATCTGGGAATTAATGAAGCCTCAGGCACGTGCTTCTAAATTTTCAGAAAGGAAATGCTCCATTTTAGGTACCTCGCTGTGTGTGTAAGTGTGAGAAGGAAGCTTCAGTTTGCTGTATATAATTGGCCTTAAATTATAGCCCTTAAGAGTCTGGTTGTACTGACTTTTTAATTCGATCCCTTGCAGTTGTAATTCCCTCATCCTTTCCCAATTGCTTGCTCTTCTGTCACTCAGATGTGGCCTGTTTGCTACTGCTCATGAGATAACAGGGTGCCAAACCATGGCAGAGTTAGCACAAAATTCATCCTTGGATTGGCCCAGGTTCCACTGGAACCTGCAGGCTGCTGGAAAAGCCTCAAGGATGTTTGGACTGGTCAGAAATAGGTTTGGCTGCTGAAGGAAATGAGTGACGTGGGGAAAAATGGATGTAGCGTGAAGAGTTTGGCAGAAAGAAGAGGCATCAAAAGAGAAGGAACAGTGAGGAAATCTGAGTTTTCCTGTTCTGTATTTATATCTGTATTACTGACTTTCTGACTGAGGTCTTGGGGCATTTGCTGAGGGTAGAGGAGGAGAAATTCCATTCTCCTAAATGTCTCATAATTTCTGTAAGACTCAAAAAGGTCTTGCTTTTCCCTTTATGAAAGGGGAACTCTGGGGGGTTTTTTTAATCATGAAGGGTTTTAGGTTATAGCAAAACGTTCTCATGCCCAGCTCTAACTGGTGTGGGAAAGGATGATTCTGTACAGGAACTCATGACTGCAGCGTCTGTCATCATGACCTCCCTCCCAGTGCCCCAGCGTTTTTGGGTTTCGATGACCTTTAATGATTGGAGTGTTTTCTGAAAGATGTCATCCCATTTTCGTGCATCCTGCTGAGAATAGTTGGGAGAAAGTCAAGGAGGGACAGAGGTTCAAGAAAACACTTGACATGTCCCTCGCTTTTGAGCACAAGTTTAGATTTTTGGAGCTTAGATCATCGCTTTAAACTCCTGGAGCCCACAGGAGAATGAGTTCATTCGTCTGTGGTCAGATGAACTGAAGAGTGGGTGGAGAAAGGCACTGCCAGGCCGTGGTGGTTCCTCTGCCACTGGGAAATGATGACTGTCAGCAGCCTAAATTCGCTGGGTGGGTTGCTCCAGGAAGCCAGATTTGTCTGCTGTGCTGGTGGGGAGATCTGTGGGCTCTGCACACCTCGGGGCAGGGGTGCAGCTGGTTTCAGTTTGAGCTGGGGGTGGCTAACCCTGCCGTTTCTTCCTCCCTCCCTGCAGTACTGCCAGTAACTCCAACCGCAGCACTCCTGCCTGCTCCCCGATCCTGCGCAAACGCTCCCGCTCCCCGACGCCGCAGGACACCCCGGGAGACGCCATGGTGGAGAAAGGCTCGGACCACTCCTCAGACAAGTCCCCTTCCACGCCGGAGCAGGGTGTCCAGCGGAGCTGTTCCTCCCAGTCAGGCCGCAGTGGGGCCAAGAACTCCAAGGTGAGCAGCGAGCAAGTGGCTCTGGCCGAGGTGGCCACGTGTCCCCGGTGCTGAACTCCCTGGTGCTGAACTCCCTGGTGCAGGACACTGGCTTTGTCCTGTGCCTTCTGTTCCTCTGGATAACTCTCCTCCTTCTTCCCCCATCGTATTTCTGGAAGTTCTCCTAACTAGGGTCATGTTTTCCTAACTAGGGTCAAGTCCTCCTCACTAGGGTCAAACTTCAGCACAGCTGCATCATCCTTGCAGCGACCTGAGTCCAGGAGCTGCTGATGGCTTGTACTGCAGCTCCTGAACAGCTTCTAGAGCCTCATTTCCTATAGTCAGAGCCCTGTTTCTTGAGAGGCTCTGTGGTTTTGAGGAAGACCCTGATAATCAGCTGTTGAAATTGCTTTTTGTCATCTGGTCCGTCGAGTGCCATAGAAAAAATAGAGGTTCCCCTGTGCAGCCTGTGAAGGGCTTGTGCCGTTCTCAGTCCTGCCTAAGCGCTCTGAGATGAGGCTCAAGTTGCACAGAATCAGTTTTGCAATCCTCTGCCCGATCCTTCTGATCAGTGCAGTGTTATGAGTGGCTTGGCCAGGGTAGGTGGTATTTTCCCTAGAAAGGTTTTGTGTCCTTGGACTGTGTTAGAAACAGCCTTGTCTTTGCTGTGCTGAGGAAGAGGCTCTCAGGTTTGGCAGCTCTGGGTTTTTCTGTGAGCAGTGGGAGCTGGTGAAACACACCCCTTGGGAGCCAAACAGACCTTTGATTGTAACCCTGACATCAGGGATGTGTTCTAGGTTATCTGTCAGGAGCACTTGTGTTTCTCCAGGTTTCTGAAGTGAAATATTTCAGCCTGAACAACTTCACAGTGTCACAGGCATAACTCTGGTGGCTTGTACAGGATGAGTTGTTAGATCTCTGCCTGATCTATTGCTGGACTTTATCACACACGAGAAATCTTCATCCACTGCCCTTTGTGGACACTCTCAGCAGAGGAACAGGATTCAGTGGCCCACATTCCCTGGGCTGAGCTGATCTCTCCCCACTGAGGGGGGGGTGGGAGAGGTAAGTTCAAAAGAGGGGGGAGAAGGGTTTTTCAAGCTGAACCGTTTGATTTTGAGGTTGCCCTCGGGGTCAGCCTGGCTTCCTGTGCGCACAGTGACCTACAAACACCGTCCCAGGGCGGCAGGGCCAGGTGACACCCCGTGCACTGTGTTCCCAGAAGCAAGCCATGGGATGGGATGGGATGGGAGGCGGGCAGGATGCAGGGCATGCTGTGTTTATGGCCACACTGGGGGATGCTCTCAGGGAAATGGTGTCCTTGCTAAGGGGGAATTGCAGACGTGAGTTGCATTGCCCCAGCCCACAAAGTGCTGTGAATTAAGGGCATGGGAGTGAGACTTTTACCAAAACAGTGACTGCTAAAGCTTAACTTGAATTCGTGGTGCTTTCCACGAGAAAAGGGGAGGGTATGATGCTCTCTGGTGGGTTTGTGGAGTTTCCTTCTCTTGATTTGCCAGGTAATTTTTCTTCTTTCCCTAATTTCTCTCTTTTCATTCCTGCATGCTTTCTCTCCGATTAAGTCACACAAGCGCCTCTCCAAAGTAAGCCTTCTTTTTTCTCTCCTGTCCCCCACTGTAGAATTGTCTCATCACTCAGGTACTGAGTGGTGGCGCCAGTCACAGGCATTCTCCTGGTGCAGCTGTGAGAATGTCAGCAGAGCTCAGCCCCGTGCCTGTAGCTGGAAGCTGGTTTCACTTAAATCACTGGCATCTCGTTAATATTTGCTCACACAGGGTGAGAACTGGCCTGTTCATCACGCTCCCTCAATTGCTTCCAACTAATTTTAGCCTTTTAGTTTTGCTTTTCCCCCTCCCTAGAAGTGAGCTGCTGCCTTTGCCGGGGAGAAATCCCCTGGATTTGGCAGGTTGAGCAGAACCGTAATGCCCTCTCTTCCCTCTCTCCTCTTCTTTCATGACTTTCAGAAAAGAGTTGCTTTTCATAACTTCTTCCCTGCTTTTTGTGATGAATAGCAGTTTTGTGGCCAGTGTTCTCAGCTTTACTGCCCTTGCACGCTTCCCTGTGTGATGTAAATATTAAAGATCAGTGATTTCAAGTGAACCCAGCTTAAACCTGGTAGAACAGACCTGTCCCAGATGAACTGTGAGAATTCATGGGCTCGCTCTGAAAGGTGACAAGTAGAAGATCCCTCTGTGGGTGCTTGCATTGGAGATGAGATGGTTTGAGGTTGGATCTCACACCTCTGTGCCGCCCTGAGAAGAGTGTAAGAATCAGAAAGGCAGACGGGATGTTGCTGGAGGAAGTGCCAGGCTGTTGGCACTTCCACATGTGTGCAGTTAAAAGCAGACTGGCCTGGATGGCTTCGTGACCCACAGAATCCATGCCTTGGCCTTTCCCCAGCTGATGCCTTAGGTTTCATTCTAGGCAAGTCCTCAGGGAGCAGTGCTGGCTTTTCCCTTGCTGGTGGTAATCCTTGTAGCCAGCCTGGCCTTGTGTGAGTGCTGGTGTCTCTTGGAAGCTTCTTTATGTCTCTTTTTTTTTTTTTTTTTTAAGACAGGCTGTCTTGTGCTTGGTAACTGCAGCTTGGATAACTGAGAGGAGTGGGACTGATGTCTCAGGTGGAGTGTGAGAGGAGTTCTGTGGAAGATGCAGGTCTGGAGCAGCAGAGAGGACTGCTGGGAAGCAGAGGTGTGTGGGTCAGGACAGGCCATGGCCAGGCTGTGGGGAGCTGGAGGTGCTTTGCCTAAGCTATGGAGAGGTTTGTTAGGAGTGGGAATAGCAGTGGTAGAGAGCAATGTGCGTGTAAATTGCCTGTGACGTGCTTGCAGCCAGCCCCTTGCTTTTCTGGGAGGACAGAACCAAGCCCCTGGGAGACAATTAGAGAAACAAGAGGGAAGTGGAGCCCGGGTTGGTCCCAGTGTGAGGAGGGTGATGCTCAGAGGGAAGGGGATCCTGGGCATGACCCCCACCAGCCTGTCAGAGCTGCCTGCTCACACACAGACACAGAGCTGGAAGGGACCCACAGGGATCCTCAAGCCCAACTCTCTGTGCAGCCTAACACAGTGTGCAGGCTGGATCTCTGTTCTCTGCTCTTTCTTTGGCACAAAGGAGGAATTTCGGACGTAATAAACCCCCTGATTCTCCCCACGTAGGTGATGGTGGTTTTTCAGGACAGGGAGAGGTCAGGAGCAGAGAAGGACAAAGACTTTAAACTCTCCTTCCTTAGCCTCCTCTCCTCCCCCCAGGCATCTCCTGCAGCAGGAATTGATTTTCCAACCTGTCTGGCTAATGAAACGGAACAGCTTGAGCCCATGAGTTTGATGCTGTGTTTATACAATTGCTGACAGATCTGCTTGAGTCCCTTGCCCTCTTTTGTCTGTGTGTTCTGTCATGCTGCAGCGTTGCCATCAGAGGGAGCGCTTCACCAGGAGTTTTTAAGCACTGGATTCCATCCTGAGGCAATCCCTTCTGGACCTGCTTTTCCTCCCTGTCCCCCAGTGTGGCATGGACCAAACCACCCCTAGGTCTGTGTCAGCCTCAGGCTTATATTGGTAGTGCTGCTTCTTCTGGAACAGCTTTCTAAACTCAGGAAAAACCCACCTTTTTTGCTAGTAGCCAACAACAAAATACGTTATTTTTAACTCTTTTGCTTTTGCCCAAGGATAAAAGTGATTTCCTCTCCATTGCAAATCCTTCAGATTGTTCCCAGTGCCCATAGCTAGTGAGGAATGCTGAGGATTAATGTCAGGTTAGGGGAAAACATGAATTTTGATGTAGGCCCTGGGCACTGTAGAACGGTTTAGGTCAGAAGGGATCTCGGAAGGTCTCTCTCAAAGCAGGGCTGATGTGCTTAGATAAGCTCAGTCTAAAGTCTTGGCCAGCCACTTTTTGCAGACCTCCAGGACTGGAGATCCCCCAGCCCCCGCTCCAGTGCTTAACCACTCTTGTGAACAGGCTTTTTTCCTTCTATCCAAATAGAATTTCCCTTTGCTGCAGCTTATGACTGTTGCACCTTGTCCTTTCAGTGTGTGACGATGAGAAGAGTTCGGCTGTGTCTTCTCATTCACCCTCCCACTGGGAGGTATAATCCCCCTTCAGGTTGTAGCTCGTGAAATTCTGGTCATTTTGGGCTGGGGTGAAGTTTTGGGGAATAAACTGAACCGATTTCTTTGATTATTGGGAATTTAGAGGTGGATAGCAGAGATTTTGGAAGTGCACAGATCAGGAGAAAGGGCTCTGGAATATATTCCGAGCTCTGCCCTCACCATGGTTCTATGACTCTGTCCCCAGTAGAAGGGATTTAGGGATGCTCCTGGAGCCCTACGGCACGTCATTCACTTGGCACAAGCTTTCTGTTCCCCTGGAAGCACCAGTGTGTGGGAGTGAGCTGTGATCCTGCTCCCAGTGATGCTGGAAGGTGGGAGCTTCCTTTGGATCAAGCTGAACTTTGTCTGTTGTGACCCTCTGCTTCCCGTCTGCACTGCAGAGCTGTGATCTTCCCTAGCAGTGTATCAAATATGGGGTTATTAACCCATGGAGATTTAGAGGCAGCAGTGTATTAGTTAAAGGCTTGGGGAAAATACTCCATTTTTCATGTTGCTCAAGTTCTGCAAAGCTCTTCCTCTGCTCTCTGCTCCTGTAGCATCATCTCTGCAAACCAGTCCCATCTTTTCCATGTGTGTGTGCACCTCCATTCCTCTGTTACTTACTTGTTTTCTCTTTTCAGTTCTAATGCTTATGGTTTCTTTTTCCAGTATGACAGACTTAACCTGCTCAAAGTAAGAAACATCTTCCTTTTTCTTTCTTTTTCCCCTCCATTTTACTCTCACTTGGTTTTCACAGTTCACATCCCCCTATATTCTGTCAGTGAGTGTAAAATAAAAGGGTAAATAAAATAGAAGAGAGATTTAAAGACTCAGTCTCCTTTCTCTTTGAACTTTTTGTAGTCTGTTAGAGCATTTGGTGGAGGCAAAAGATGAGGCTTGGGTGCCAGTAAAATTACAGATTTCAGTATATTTATTGATGCCAGTATGATTTTTTTTTTTGGTGTGTGGATGAGCTTAAAAAAGGAGAACCTGCAGAGCTCCTTTAGAGAGGAGCCCCTTAATTTGGGGAAATTCAAATGGGGGTGGGTGGGAGGGGAATAGTTGCTGCAATTAATGCAGCAGAGGGGAGTGAACTCCTGTTGTGCTGTGCTGCCACCGCAGCGTGTGCACCCTGATTTAGAAGGCACAGTGACAGCAGTGCCTCTGCCTCGAGTGTGCCAATTATAGCTTGATTATGAGCTTCTTTTCCCCAGGAATTTTCTGAGTTACTCCTTTTGCTCATTAAAGGCAGACAGATGGCAAAACAAATCTGCAGGAAAACCACTCCATCTTAGGCCCCGTGCTCCTGAGGACAAGGTGCTGTGTGCATGCTTTGGGTTAATTACCCTGATTCTTTTTTTAGTGTAGACTGAATTGCATAAGGCCTTTTTCCACGTCCTACTTGCCGGGAAGGATGACTTCAAGCAGATCCTTTGTGAATGGAGGGTATGGCCAAGTATGGAAAAGTGTAGGAAGCAAGAGGAAATTCCTCTGGGTAGCTGATAAGCCGTACTGTGTGTTCAGTCCTGCAATTCATATCCTTATCCCAGGATTTGGGGAAAGGGGAGGTTCCTCTTTTTGACATCAAACTGTTGTATTTTAGCCTCTGACGTGAGCTTTGTGATGGTGGGGTTTTTGAGATGAGTGAGGCAAACCGGGAGATACGCCCAAGGTTTTTAAAATACCCTTCAGAAATGTCTCCATGAAGGAAATCCAAGATACCAGTAAGGTTGTGTTTGCTGGGATGGCACAGAGGGGGCACAGGGAACTGAGAGCAGGGAGAAAACAGTGTGTCTTCACGGAAATCTTTGGTCCAATCTGCTCTCATTAACACTTTGAATGTACTTTTTTTGTGGTAAAACATCTTGTGTGTCTGTGGGCCACCCAAGTGCAGGTGGTTTCTGTGTTGCTGTGAGCATGAGCTTCACTCTGAGTGAAACTCTCTGTTACAAGGCAGAGAACAGTTGTGTTTTCCTTCATATCCCAAACTGGGTATAAAGAGTGAAAAATACTCCCAAGGTCAGAAGCAAGGTGGCTTCAAAGAGAGGAATGCAGGGAAATGTTGCTGCTGTCCTGGGCTGTTCTCCTGGGCTCCCCCAAGGAGTGGCTGGGAGAGGGGTCAGCCCAGCTTTGTGCCTCTGAGACATGTTCCTGCCAGGACACCCTGCAGCTGAGCACCCTCAGTGCTCAAAGGCTGCGGTGCCCTGAGGTATTTCCACCCAAAAATGGGGGATGCCTGCCTGTCCTGTCAGCTCTGCTCAGCGTCATTGGAAAGCCACCCTGACTGGAGTGGGAGTGGGAAGCTTATTCCTTCCTCTCCCTGTGCAGGTAAATCTCACCTCCAGCTGAAAATTGACTTTCCAAGCTGAGCTCTCTCGTGTGCTCCGATGTGACACGTGGCCTGTCCTCTCAAACCACCTGAAATGCCATGATAAGGACCAAAAAAAAAAAAAAATCACGCGTGCAGATGGGGCAAAACACTGTGCACTGAAATTCTGAAAAAAAAAAAAAAAAAAAAAAACAAAAACCCCCACCTTTTTTTTNCCAAAATCCCAGCCTTTTTTTTTTTTTCCCCCCTTGCTTAGCTTTTGTGGTGATTTCCTTCAGCACTTTCCCTGGCTCTGTGTGTGTGTGTGTGTGTGTGTGTCTCCCTTTTAAAACGCTGTTGAAAAAACCTGCCTGATGGCTTTTGTGAGTAGAACTGTCCCTGCCTCTAGTAGTGCTTTGAGGGTTTATTTGCACAAGGGGCTGTTCAGCAATGTGATTTTTGCCACCCAGCCAGCAGATGTAGAAGACTGAAACCCCTAAAGACATGGCTGGCAATGATGATGATGATGGTGATGGTGATAATGATGATGAGCTCCTCTGTTGTAGCAGGTGCTGCTGGTCTGCAGAAAAGATGCCAGCCTCTCTGTGTGTGTGTGTGTGTGCATGTGGACATGCACACCTTAGCCTGAACTGTTTCCTATCATGGAATCACGCTTCTGGGTTTGTTCTTTGCTCCTGTAACTCGAAATAACTGTGTTGAGACCACTCTGTGGAATCCATTGAAATCTTCTGTTTAATCCCACTCTCACTCCACTAATTGCACAAACCAGATTGGACCTGCTTTCTCTGTCCCTCTTTCTTTTTGATCCTGAGATCTCTGTGCTAACTAATGCTTCTCTTTTATTTTGTCCTTACAGAAAAGCCAGAGTTGGTATAATGTAAGTACTCCAGTTTCTCTTGTCCCTGGGTGGATGTGGGCTGGGGGCCTGGGTGGGGGGAAGGTGCAAAGGGGCTTTGCAGTGGCACTGGGGCACTCTGACCCTTTCCAAACGGAGATGGAAATGGCTCAGCACTGGCAAAGGAGGCCTGACATCCTGAGGGAAAGGATGCCAGAGGTAGAGAGCAAGAGCTTTGTCTTTTCAGCCACTCTCCTGGTGATCCCCACAGCCTGTGCCTCCAGTTTCTCACAGGGTGGGGTCGTGATGAGGTGACAGAGCTGCCACCCTGCAAGCCCTTTGCGTCTCTCAGGGTGGTGTGGGGGCGAGAGAGGAGTTCTCTTCTGGTGACCCCATAGAAACACAAACCGCCTTTTGCTTCTGCCTTGACCCTGTTCTGGTGCTGCAAGCACGAGTGTCCTGGTACAGAGCTGGTACCACACTTTGCACGGTAGAACCCCTCCCTGGAGTGCTCCAAAGTAGACACTGGGCAAATGCAGCAGCTGTTAATGTTCAGCAGCAGTTCCTCCTGCAGCCTGGGACATCAGAACCTGGGATTTTGGCTGGTCAGACGTGGCAGAGGCGTGAGAGGCAGAGTTAGGTGCTTGTGGGATATAATCGGGGTGGTAGCACAGACAGGAGGAGAAGTGATCTCAGAAGCAGATGAGGCAGTGGCTTTAAGAATAAAATACAAACCCTGGTAGGCCAAACGAGTGGAGAAGTGGCAGATAAAGGACCATGGATGCAGATGCACCAGCCTGAGCAGGCTGCTGCCAAAATGTGAACCTGTCACCAAGCTAAAGGTGACTTGTGCTATTACTGCTTCTGCCTGTAGCTGCTGAGCTCCATTCCCTGTGCATGATGCTTTGCTGTGCTCTGCTTCTGTGGGTCTCTTGTGTTTTCATGTCCTCTCTATCTTATCTTTCTGTTCTCTTGTTTTTCCTCCATATATTTTCAGCATGAGAGACAGTACATCCGGAGAGTAAGCACTGGCTGCATTTTTTGTGGTTTCCCCCCCCCTCCATTATTTTCCTTTAGAAAACAAAAAACAAACCCGTGTTCTAGTTAGCAGAGACGTTCTGGCCAGATAAAAGCAGCAGTGTGAAAATATGGATGGGCCACAAACTCCAGGGAGCCACTCAGTCCTACTTGGAGTTATTACTACCATCAAAAATTGGCTAGTGCACAGTCTCCTTTCCTTTGCCAGCTCCTTCCAGGCAGGGTTTTTCTGGCATTTGGACCCTTCTGATTCTTCCATTGCTTTCCCCTCTGAGAGCAGCTCTAGAAATGAATCAGTGGAGGCTGCCTCTTCGTGAAGCCTTACAGTTTCCTTTGCTCACTTTCCCCCACTTTCATTTTACATAAATTCCAGCGTGCTCAGAGCAAACACCCTCCACATTGTTCTTTGTGCCAGCTCAGCAGCCCTGGGTGCCAGGCACTGTGCAAACAGACCAAAAAATAGTCCTTGCCTCAAAGAGTCCTCAAAGATCCCCAGAGCATCACCAGTTTTCTAAGATGACTTTGGTTTCTGCTGCTTTTAACTGGTCTTTTTGTCCTTGTAGCAGTGCATCCCTCTTTGCCAGTTGGGACCCTCCCTTTTCCCTCTCCTGGATTCCTTTTTCTCTATTTTTTTTCCTTAAAATGCCACTTGTTCTCTTGCCTGACGTGTTCTCCTTTTGATCCTACCAGTGCTTTTTTTGGGATTGACATCCCTGCCAGGTTGAGAAGTGGGAGAAAAGGGGTGACCCAAGGTCGTGGATTGGTTTGCAGACCTGCCCTCTCCGGGTCTGGGTGTGCTTTCTGTGCTTGGCTTTCCAGAGGACAAAATGCAAACTGGTCCAGATGCACTGTGAGATTGAGAAGAGAACCCCAGTTTGGAGAATAAATGGAAATATGCTCAACCTTGTGGGGTTTGCTTTGTGTTCATGTCCTCGTGGTGGAAGAGCAGAATGTCCCTGAGGTGTTTGTCATGCCTTTAGTGAGGAATTGTGGACATGGGGACCCTGGTTTACAGGAATTGTGATTCTTCTGGAGCAAAACTCTGTTGCTCAGCTGTGGTTTAGGCTTTGGACTTGTGTGTCTGCATGGCGAATTATTGGTAATTGGTTTTGTTTTTTTTTTTTATTTTAAAAATTATTTTAAAATTAATTAAAAACATTAGAATAGACCTCAACCCCAAACTTACTCAGTAATTTTGTGTATTGGAACAAGAGGTGACTTTTTTTGTACACCTGCTGCACTTGGAGAGGTGGGACACTTGTGTTTCACTCCTCTGGTGACAGGAAGCAGGAATTGCTGTGTGTGTGTGTGGGGATGTCAGGAGCTCCACAATTGGTAGAAGGAATTTGTCACCCAGCAGATGTCATTAAAATTATAGCCAAACTGGAGATATTTTGCTGCCAAGGCTAAAATCTCTCCTTCATCCTTCTCCTTCTCTCTGGGCTTTGGGCAAAGGGCCCCATTTCTGGGCACGGGGAGCTCTCAGGTTCTGTGTCCTGATGTCAGAGCACAGTTGAGACACTGGCAAGTCTGCCATGGGTTTTTCTGCCTATTTCTGTCTCAGTTGGACTGTCAATCCTCCTGCTTCCCTGTTCCTAAATTAGGGAGTGTGTCTCCAATTTTCTGCAGCATTTCTGCTGCTCTGTGGCAAGGTTTGCTTCTTAAATTGCCTCCTCTAGTCCCTGTGCTGGTAGCACCAGGTATCAGGAGAATAAGATGATCCTGAAACGGTAGAGAAAACACAGTTAACACCAGGGAAGAGGTGAGATTTACGTCTGTCCACGAGGTTTTCATTTTATTATTGGAATCCCGAGGTCTGTACTCCCTTCCTTTGCTTTTTATCTATCCCATGCTTGAATCTTTTTCTTCTTACAGCTTCTTCCTGTATCTGACCTGAACACTGAAAAGACATTAATTGTCCCTCTCAGGTGTTCTTAAATATCACTAAAAACGTCTGCTGTCCCAAATAGGTCCGAACAGATCAATGGGAGCCCAGTTCTCCTTTGGGAGAGCAAAGTCTGCCCTGGGGATGGCACGGAGTGGGGCAGGAGTGCACCTGGAGCTCTGCAAACAAATGCTCTGCACACAGGGCAGCTCCAAAATACACCCAGGCAAAGGAGAGAGCCCAAGGCTTTCTTTTGGGAAAGCTGCAGTAAAAGCCTGTGCAGCAGGAGCTGGGGGCTGGCTGGGAATCTGTGGGGAAATGTGATGCGGCAAAGGGCCTTTGTGGAGACCTTTGGGCAGCCCTTGAGCTTCTGAAGAAAAACCTCAAGCCATCACAAGACTGAACACCGCAAGGAGTCAGCCCTGTGCTGTTTCTTCTTCTTGGAGACCTCGTAGATACAGGAGTGGGGGGGGAACTGAGCTGTTGAAAAGAGTAAAATCTTCCCTGTGAAGACAAAAGAGAAATTATGCATCGTTTCAGGGAAAACATCAGAAAGACGTTTCCTGTGAGTGGCAGCCCGAGGCCTTGCTCAGCAACAGCGACCACGTGAACAGGGTTTACTGCAAAAATCCAGGCCTGGGAGTGAGCAAGGCGTGGAACAGCCTTTTTCTCTCTACATGAGCACGATCATCTTTTAAGTTCCTGTAACCGTTTTATCCAGCTCTCTCTGGAGCAATGTTAACTCGCTGTCTCTCGGGTGTTTTTCATCCTGTCAGGTTTTCCTTGGCTTTAGAGGTATGGAATGCCAGCCTGGCTCACTTGGGTTTTAGAGCCACTAAATTAGAAGTGGACTTCTGGTGTGTGCTGGTGTGATTATGAAATCCATTTTCCACCCTAGATGGCCAGTGATTGCTTTGCAGCATCTTCCTCTGCTCTTCATTCGTTTTTAAAAGGTGAAAAAGGAAAAAAAAAAAAGAAGAAAAATCTGAGCAACCTGAGACTGGGTTTGGCAGAAATGCTGTGGGACAGGTGGCCAGTTTCTTTGCTGTCAGTGGGGTCAAAACTCTCCCACACAAGCAGGGAATGTATTCTGTTCTTTTCCAGCAGTTTTCCAGAAGCACTGTAAATCTCCCCTAAAGACTTGAGAGCAGGTCCATCAGCCACGCAAACTGGATAAGGTTTTCCTGCCCCCTTTCCCCTCTGCCTCTTGCCATCTCTCCTCGCCTGTTTTCTGTGACTCGTGCTGTACAGTTCCCCAGATCTCTCAGTTCTTGTGCTGTCCAACTTCCCTGTCCTGTCCCAGCCCCCAGCAAAATTTGCTTTGGGCTTCCTGGGGAGGATTTGTTTGTGTATGTGGGGGAGATGTCTCCATGGGGAGTCGCCTTTTCTCCCTTTTCCCCGCCACCCCTGGCAGTGCCGTCCTGTCCCGTCTCTCTCTGTTTGCAGTAGAGTTAATGTTTGCTGCCTCCACCTCCAGGTTAGCAATTCCCATCACTGGTGTCATCCATCTCTGCACAGGCAGGTGGGTGGGGGTGTAGACAGAAGCATCCTGGTGGGTTTTTGTTCTGGATGAAATCCCATATGCAGTTTCCAGCAAAGAGGGAGCCATTCAGTAAAGCAATGCAGATGCCTGTAATCCCAATCCTTACTTCTTCCCAGGCTACAGAATGGAGGTTTTTTTGATTGCTCCCTCATCTTGGGGTGCAGATGGATCCACTGGTTCCTTTTAACAGGGCTAAATGGAGAGACCTGTGTGCTGTCTGGGAGCAGCAATGATTTTGGGGAGCAGCTGAGCAGGCAGAGTGCCTGTCAGTGAGCAAGCTGCAGTCACTGGAGTGGAACCAGGCCTCTGCAGAGGCTGGGTTGGTTGCTTGCTTGGTGTTTTTCTGGTTTTGGTTCTTTTTGAGACCTGTGTGCCCAGTTTGTTAGGAAGAACGAGGATTTTACTTGTTTGTTCATGGCTGAGCATCACTGGTGCCATGATGTGGACATTTTCCTGTGGATTTCTGTACCTGAGCAGGGAGGTGGAGAGGCTCGGCACTGAGGGCACAGGGATACAGGGAGTTCCAGTGCTCCAGTCTTCCTGGGACTTGCAGGGAATTCTTTTGCAAGGAAGCCCTTGCCCTTCATTTCCAATATGACCTGACCAATAAATGAAACCTAGAAAATCCTGTTCTTTTTTGGGGGGGAGAGAGATGCACACAGGAGTAGTGCAGCCCTTCGGATTCCTGTCTGTGTGGGTCTCCCGGGGCTGATTCCTGATTCCTTAGGCTGGTCTGTCCTTGCTCCCCTCGCTGCTCCCCCAGCACACTCTGTCCAGCAACTTTCCATGACAGGAAACATCTGCTGGGAGGCAGGGCCGGGGCTGGGTTACTGCCGGGCATTGGCCGCTGGAATTACCCGGCTCCAGTGACTCCAGGCATGTGCGAGTCATTTTGGGATCTTCCCCACCCGCCCCTTGCCTGAGAAACACACACAGACTGGAGCTGCCTTTGGGAGCAGAGAGGGATTAGAGAGCACAGCCCGAGGCAGACGCTGAGGAGGAAGAATTACTGCTGTTCTGGTATCAGAGGAGGGGGGAAAAGCTGAAGTGTGAGTTGTTTACCAGCCTGTTGAACCCTGGAAGCCACAGCTCCATCCGTGAGTTCCAGCTGCTCCGGTGGGGCTGGAGGTGTTTTGGTGGCTGGCTCTGCCTTCCCTGGGCGTCAGGAGCTGCAGGTGCCTTGCACAGACCTGCAGGGACTGCCGTGGGCTCTTGTGCAGGGCTCCTTCAGGGGATGGCCATGGCAAGGAGCTGCTGAGCCGGGAGCAGGAGAGCTCTGGGGTTGCCCGCCAGCACCGTTACCCTGATGAGCCACTTGGAAAAGAGTCCTCTGGAGGGCAAGTCCTCTCCCAGATCCTCAGGGGCTGCTGGGGCAGAGGAGCTGAAAGTGAGCAGGAAAGCAGGGGAAGGCACCTAAATTCCTGCAGGGCTGCTGCTGTATCTCTGTCGACTTTGGACATAAACAAGAAGAGGTGGGAGAGGGAACAGGAAAAGCAGAGTTGGAGAACACGGGGAGCTGTGCAAGCGCTGAGGGAACACCATGGATTCCTTGCTGGAGTGTGGGTCTCTCTGGGATCATTTGCTGGATCAAGAGCTGCCATGTCTGCGGTGGGACCTGGAGGGACTTGTCGACTTATCACGAGGAAATGTGAGCCTTGGATCAGATGAAATCCCAGCTGTGAGTGTCTCTAGACTGAACCGTTTGCCACCCTGACAGAGCTGCTGGTGCTGGGCAGAGCATCTGCTGTAGGACAGGTTTTAGGCAGGCTGGAACATCCCTTAGTGGAGGGAAGGGAGTGGAGTGCCCCCTCTGCTGCTCAGTTGGGCTGTGTTAACGCACTGAACCCAAAGCTCAGAGCTGATTACAATCTCTGTTCCCCACTCCGTTCCCATCCTGTCTGCTTGTTCCTGGAAATCTTGGGCTTGGGCTCTTGCTGGAGCCCATCTCTGACCAAGATCTTTTCCAGATGTTCAGGCTAGAAGTTGGGTGAGTAAAATTCACATTTGTGTCATCTGCTGCTTGGCGGGTTTGATTCCAAAGGAAGATCCTTTCCTTTGGGCCCACAGGACTGGAGCAAGTATTGGAAGTGCTGAGCTCGTGTTGAAATATCCTGTTTGGAGTTCATTGAATTGGTGTGAGGAAGAGGGAATGCTTTTGGGGGCAAGGGGCTGTCTGTGATTTGACAACCAAAATCAAATCTTTGATTTGACAACCAAAATCAAATCTTGTTTGATTTGACAGCATTTGGCAGTTCTGTGAGGCTAATGCTAAATAAACTTCGCATTCCTCCCACCCTTATAACTCCTCCACCACCAGTCTTAAACAGAAGCTACCTTTGGTTTTTGGGGCCCTTTCTGCTCTGGGAGATGTGTATTGTGTAACTGGAGGACATAGGACAGGGTTCTTGGGAAGAAATGGGAGGTAGGGAGGGAAGAGGTTATACCCCAGGAGGCTTCACCTTCCCTACATTTGTGTGAGGAAGAACACGGCAGATTAACTGGGAGATGGGAGTTTGTACCTGCCTCTATTTTGAGCAGCTCTGCCTTCAGAAGCTGTTGTGGCTGTTTTGGGCAGCTGTCAGCAGGGCAGGGTGTGGAGGAGGAGGTCTGGCATGGACACTGACATTGTAGTTCAGCAAATCCCAGAGAGGAACCAGCTCCAGGTCTCCCTCCAGCCAACAGCACCGTGTTCTCTGAGCCCTTCCGTGAGGCCAGGGCACAAAATAAGTGCAGGACACAGTTTTGTCCCAGTGAGAGCCTTTTCTGAGCCTCACAGAAGTGCCCTCAGCACACCAGCACGTAGCTGTGTGTGCCCTGAGTGCCACTCGATGGGGAGAGGGATGGGATGAGAGAGGTATTCCTGGGCTCTTGATGACAGGGATTGCTCAAGTTCCTCTGGCAGGGCCTCAGCTGTACTGAATCACCTGCTTGCTGGGGTAGCTGAGCTCAGCTGGGAATTGGCACTTAACTGACGCATTGCGAACAGAGCACATGTCATACCTTGTACAGTTTGGGATTGCAGGGAAGGAGATTTCCCCTGCCGCCACAGCTTCCAGGCAACTCCCAGCTGCAGATGTGGGTGCAGCCCTTCTACCCTGTACTTGCTCTTCCAAGTCAGGTTCTCCTCTTCTTCTCACTTAATGCACTAAATCCCAAACCCTCCCATCTCTGTTGGCTGTGATGGGAGCTGGCCTCATGCTTTGTGAGTGCATCTGACCCCCCTTCTCCTTCCCAGGGTGTTCCTGTTTTCCCTCTCCATGGCTCTGCTCTTATGCCTGCCCCTCTCTTTAACAGGCCCTCTGTTATTTGCAGGTGTTGAGTCCAACGTACAAACAACGGAATGAGGATTTCAGGAAACTCTTCAAGCAGCTCCCGGACACGGAGCGTCTCATCGTGGGTAAGTCCAGCCCCTCAGGGCTGTGCTCTGTCCTGCTGGGGGTGGAAATCCAGCACATGTGCATCCAGCTTTTCCTTCTTCGAGGAGGTTGCCACCAAGGAACAAGCCCGTTGTGTCTGTTGTGCACAGACAGAGTCCCTCCTCCCGATTTTGGGTGGGTTCCACTTGTTTTCCTTCAGGGAGAGCAGCACTGATTTGTGGTCAGTTCCCTTGTGATTTGAGAAGCATCTTTTACTCCCCAGTGTTCCCCAAACCTGACAGGGTGTTTGTGCTCTTCTAGTACTCAGAAAGGGTCTTAGAGGGTTCTTTGTGGCCTCATGTGGTGGGGGTTGCGGGTCTTGATGTGAACAGCACAGAGCTTCCCTGTTTCCTCACATCCCAATGCTCCCTGCTCACACGTGGCCGCCCTTCCCCTACGCAGTGAGGCTTGGGCCTCACAGCTGATTAGGGACTGCCCAGTGCATTGCATCTGTTCTTCTCTCCTGTGTAACTGCTGATCTCGGGCTGTGTCTCACACTGCTGGACGAGGCACGTCAGAGCAGAGGGGTAGGAATTGTTGAGGATGCTCGGACTGAGAGAGAAATGAACAATGACACTGGAAGGCAAAATTGAGGAGACAGATTAAATCTGGCAGTCGTATGTAGGGTGCTACAGAGTGGCCAGCTGATGAGGCAGGATCGTCAGTCAGTGAGAGAGACTGATGTGCCCTTGGGAGGAAACGTAACCCAGTGGCCGGAGCAGCAGCTGGGGCTCGGCTGGGTTGTGTGGAGCAGCGTCTTCTCTCAGTGCTGCCGCTCATCCTCAACTTCAGGCTGTCCTTCTGTCCGCTTTTGCTGCTCCTAAACCCTCTGCTGTCCACCCACAGATTACTCATGTGCTCTCCAACGAGACATCCTCCTGCAGGGCCGCCTCTACCTCTCGGAAAACTGGATCTGCTTCTACAGCAACATCTTCCGCTGGGAGACACTGGTGAGGCTGTCAGGCTGCGTGCCAGTGTGCTTTGTGTCAGCAGGTTTGCTGACACTGCTCTGGAAGCACTTCTTTTCATTGTCTTTGTCATCATCTCATGTCTTCTCCCTGTGTTCTTTCCTTCCTGGGTGGCTGTGCCCACAGCTGACCGTTCGCTTGAAGGACATCTGCTCCATGACCAAGGAGAAAACAGCACGGCTCATTCCCAATGCCATCCAAGTTTGCACTGACACTGAAAAGGTACATCCTCGAAGCCCTCGCTTCTGATGGCTCTCAGGGGCAGGGGCGTTCGGTGTGGTGTGGGATTTTTCCAGACTGGCTGGTCGTGCTACCACGGGGAAAGGGCTGGGTCTGGAACACACGTAGCTCGGATGTGGGATGTGGGGCCAGGTGAAACATCCAGTATGGTTTGCTCAGTCCTTCCATGAACTGCAGCTGGAAAGGGATCCAAACCGGCCTGTCTCTTCATGTTTCTTGGGCCTTTTCTGAACTGTCTTTTCTCCCCATCTCTTCCCTTTCAGCACTTTTTTACCTCCTTTGGGGCTCGAGACAGGACGTACATGATGATGTTCAGGCTCTGGCAGAACGCTCTGCTTGACAAGGTACCGAGACCAGCACCTCTCTGTTGGGTGGGATGCAAGGGAGGGGATGGATGTAACCTGACTGCTGCATGTGCCTCAAAAGGCACTGGGACAGCAGGCACATATTTTTAGGCAGAGCACATTTGTAACTGCGGGTGAGGTTCCTTCTTTTTGCATGGAATTCTCTGCACACACTGTAGGTGCCACTCTGCCTTTGCTGAGGAGTGGAAACAGGGACTCGGCAGGGAATTTTTTTGGAGTCTGTAATTCCAGTGAAGCAGCCCAGAAGAAAGCAGTTCAAAAGGCAACAAGGAATAGCTCAGTGTGCAGGCAGAGTTCTGGAGTTCTGTGGAGTTCAAGACAGGGCAGAAAAAGGGTGTCCGGGGCATCCCAAATCCAAAGCAGAGTGGTGGTGGGTGCAGGGTGCACTCAGGGCTCGGTTTGAAAATAAAGCAGGGATGTGCTCCTGCTGTGGAGAGGCTCCATATATCCTGTATTTGATCCAAATATCTGCTCCTCAGTCTGGTGAGCATTTCTGGCCTCACTCCTCAGCCTCAGGAGCTGATGTTCCAGTGCTTCCAGCATTTTAGGATATCCTGGCTGGAGTTCAGACTACACTGGGAGGCTCAAGTAATCCAGCACCCGGAATACCTTGTCCCGAAAATTGGGGGAGTATTTGGGATGCACTAGGATCGATTTGCATTGGGCAGCTCGTGCTGGGCCGTCTGCTGCAATTTGAGGAGCATTGGGAAGTTCCTGACAAAGTTCAGTGCCCTTGGTTTCAAGGTCAAAACAAATGGGAACTGAGAGCTGGAGTGACAAGGACGGGAAACACTTCCAGAGCTCTTTTCCAAGAGGGGGAGGAAGAACCTAGTCCAGTTTTCCTGATAAAACATGCAAATCAGAGCGTTTCACCAGCAGGTGAAACAGTCAGACATTTTTCTGGATAAAAGTTCCTCATTAGAGTGGGTTTTTCCCCATGCTTTTGATTGCTACTTTTGGGAGCTGGATTAAAAAATTCCTGCCTTATCCCGTGCAGTTACTATGGGAAGAAATTCAAGCCAGCAACTCAGAAGAAGTTCGCTGGATTTGTTTTCCCTCATTACCAAGAAATCTTTGTCACTCGTCACAAGTTTCTCGTGGGTAAAAATCCGTCCCTTGTTATCCTTCAACCACGTATTTAAATCACAAGTTCTGCCCCATTTTTAAGAAACTCAGATCACAGTCATATGGTGATCAACTGACCTGCATCCCTAAAAAACTGGGCTTTTGTCAACGCTCTGGATAATTAATTTTCTCTTTTTATCTCAAGTAATATACTTTTCACAGTGGTGTCTGGTGGTACAAAGTCTTTTTGATTTCAGACTGCAACAAGGAAGTGTTTTTCTTTGTTGCTGTTTTAAATCATTTTCCCTGCAGCTGGGATTCTTTAGGCAGCTTTAATTTAAGCAAACTTGAAGTACCTTTAAGTACCCCCCACTGGGGCTTGGTAAAGTAGCAGATATTAAATGGCAGCACAGCAGAAGAGGTAGGAAAACGCCCGTGGAGGGAAGTGCAGGTTTGCTGCTGGCATTATTCCATTGTAGAGTGGAAAATCTCATCCCATGTGCTGCTCTGGGTGTTGGCTTTCTGATAGTCTTGAGTAATGTGAGACTGTGGCATGGAAAAATAACAAAATCAGGTTTTAGGGCAGAACCTGGGCTGGTGGTAAAGGCTTCTTTAGGGAAAGAGCCTCTTGATGGGGGCAATCTCTAAGGCAGCATGGCCTAACAAAATAAATTCCCTAAAATGGAGTTTCTCAGAGGTGAGTGCAGTGTGAGGCTCTCACCTCCCATCAGGGGCTGTGTCAGAATCTCTCACTTCCCCTTTCAGAGCAGGCAGTGTGCTCCTGACTGTGGGAATCGCAAACTTGCATTATGTTTTAGTGTCCCTGGGTGCAAATGTGTGCTGTTCTCCATTCCCTTTCAGCCTCTGTGTCCAAAGGAGCTCTGGCACTTTGTCCACCAGTGTTATGGGAACGAGCTGGGTCTGACCAGTGATGATGAAGACTATGTGCCTCCTGATGATGACTTCAACACGATGGGGTGAGTGAGGAGGAGGAAACTCTGCCTGGGAGGAAGAAAAGATGGCCCCAGGAGAGCAGGATATACTGCAGGCCTCAGAGTGCTGCTTGTCCCTGGTGAGGGGTTCTGCGATGTGGCCAAATGTTTGCCCATAAACGTGTAATGCCTAAAACACTGAAAACCTGCCATTTCCTCCTGGAGGTTGGTAGGGATTGAAATGCCAGCTGAGCAATTGTGTGAATGCCAGAGCATCCCAGTCACAAGGTTAACGTGGTCAGAAAGTGCTGATGCTTGTTGGTCTGTGTATAAACACTGAAAAGTCTGGGCTTCATTTCTGCTTCTTGGCCACACTGGAAACTTCACAGAACTGTTCTCACTTGCTCTGTGTGTCCAGTTGTAGCTGTACTGAGAGGGGTAAATATAAAAACCTGTGTTCTCTGTGGCGTCTCAGCTACTGTGAGGAAATCCCCGTGGAAGAGAACGAAGTCAACGACAGCTCCTCCAAGAGCAGCATGGAGGCCAAGCCAGAAGCCAGCCCTCAGCTGCCAAAGAAATCTGTCACTGCCAGCACTCTCACATCCACGGGGAGCAGTGAAGCTCCAGCCTCGGTGAGTGTCCTCCCTCCCCTGGGAGCAGGAATCCTCCTCCCTGGGATCCCGCAGCTCCTTGGTTGTGTGAGGTAACTGCTCTGCTCTTCCACTGACCTCAGGTCTCTGTGGGGCCAGAAAAAAGTGAGCCCGTCCTAAAAGCCTGGGGCTCTCAGCAGCCAAGCGCATTCTCCGTTCTGTGCCCTCAGATGGAAGGAAACAGAGTGTTGGAGATAAAAGGGTTATCGTTTCTTTGCTGCCTTCAGTTATTCCCCAGGAAACAGTGTGTGCCCTCGTGGTGTTACGGCAGAGCAGACCTCGTTCAGTTACAACCTCAGGTTTTTCAGCTTGCTTGAGAGCAAAACTAGTATTGTTTGTGTGCTTGTCTGGATAAAAAAGCCTTGTGGTGTCCAAAGCTTGAACACTGAGCCTTTGAGAGGAGGTAATCCAATATATCCACGTGTTTTACAAACACCACGTAGCAACCTTCCTCCTCTCTTTATTATTTAATTTTCAGACATGTCGAGGCTAATATTCCAAATACCCAGAGGCAGACAGTTGGTTCCCAAATGTGAAGTTTTCAGGAATAAGCCCCAGTTTCCAGGTGCTGATCCTGCCCTCGCTGTGCTCTGTGCTTGCTGCAGTTCGATGGAGTGCTCCCAGAAGAGGAGGAGGCAGTGGCAGAGAGCCCTGTGGAAAAAGACCTGGGCATTGCAAATATCATGGGGGAGAAGATGGACATCATTGGCCCTGTGAACTCCCCTTCCCTGGACTTCAATGACAACGAAGACATTCCCACTGAGCTCAGTGACTCCTCAGAGACCCATGATGAAGGTAAGTGGGGAAGGGCCGTTCCATCAGTGTGTTTTCCACCTTTCCTAGCGAGGGACTGGAGTGGCAAATACTGGATTCCTTTCCTGGAGTTCAGAAGATGCAAAGAATTCCCATTGTGGGCTTGCAGAAAGTGGACAAGTGGGGTATTTGGAAGGATATCCCTAAAATGAGCTATGGGGGTGATTACCCCTTCTGATATTCCAGCTGTTGTCCTGGGATCAGTGGAGGAAAAGGGTTAGAAGTCCCTCTTTCTTCCTCACAGAGTAAAATACTGAGGCCCTGGTACTGTGGAAACACAGCCCCCATGGCCATGGGGGCCAGATATGTCAAGGCTAAATATTCAAAGGTAGAAAACTGGTTTGCAAGTGTAAGGTTTTCAGAAATGAGGGCCTTTTTCACAACAGGGGAAGTCCAAGCCTTTTACGAGGACCTGAACGGCCGTCAGTATGTGAACGAGGTGTTCAACTTCAGCGTGGACAAGCTCTACGACCTGCTCTTCACAGACTCCCAGTTCCAGAGGGACTTCATGGAGCAGCGCCGCTTCTCGGGTGAGCCTGTGCTCCCTGCTGAGCCTGTGCTCCCTGCCAAGGCACAGGGCCTGTGCAGAAAGGAAAATCTCTGCCTTGGAGGTGTACCTTTGCCTGATGGAGGCACTGGGTCACATTCTGAGCTGATTTTGGGACGGCGCAGTCTGTGCTGTCAGTAGTCAAAAGCAGGCACAACCAGCCTTGTTTGCCCGTCTAGTTTCATTTTCTAGCAGCAAAATTCATGGAAGAAGCAGACCCTCTTATTTTTTAGCATCAGCTAAGGCCTGACCCTGTGTTCAGGGCTCAGCAGTGAGAGCAGAAAGCTCTTCTGGCTCCACACCAGACACTGCACTGGATGATGCAGAGAGTGTCCCTTGGCATGTTGTGGTTCTGCTTTTGCTGTAACTGTAGGCTTGCTGAAGGAGATCTGTTCCCAGCCTCTCCCCCTTTCCCTGCACTTCAAAGAGGGGAAAATACTCCCATTTAGCTCAGGAGCCCTTTCTTTCACACTCTGCTGAGCTCTAGTGCTTCTGCAGCTGGGCTCTGCAAGGGCAAGGAAATACTGTCCCAAGCTTATTATGCCTTTCCCTAGTGAGTGACCAGACATCCGTGCCTGATAACTTAACTGTAACGTTGTTTTGTCCCCTCAGATATTATCTTTAATCCCTGGAAGAAGGAAGAAAACGGCAATCAGACCAGAGTGATCCTGTATACCATTACCCTCACCAACCCTCTGGCCCCCAAAACTGCCACTGTCACAGAGACACAGGTGTGTGAGGGGGGAGCAGGGCTGTGGTGCTGTGTAGGAACTGATCTGTGGGTTATTTTCTTGCCTTGGCCGTGCTGCTGTGCATGTTCTCATTGGCCCTATCCATTTCCTTCTGCACATTTCCTTGTATTAACTTGCTGCCCAGTATCACTGCAGACGTGATTAGCTGATCTTACACTCACACTGGATTGTGTTGCCAGGAAAGGACCACGAGTTTTCCAGCAAAGGCAGATGAGTTTGTGAACCAAGCAGCACATTTTAACAAACGTGTTTGTCACCCATTCTGCTGGGTTTTTTGGGCCGTGGTCACTCCAGCAGATGTTATTCGTGAGCAGGGCACAAGAAAGTCAGGTACTGTCTGGCCAGTCCTTCTCACAGCTCTGCAGGGAAATGTTCTTATTATGGGGAGGACAGTGAGGTATATTTAAGAAGATAAAAAAGGCAAGGACCTGCAGTGCACTGGGAGGAGCCAGGCTGGCTGTATCTAATGGGAGCCGCAGCTGGAGAGGGAGGAAAAGCCTCTTTCCTGGTCCAGAGATAAGTTCAAGTGGCCACAGGTAAATACTGAGAGTTAGCTTAGTATTAGGGAATACTTAGAGGGAGCCTGGAAGGGATGTCTGAGCATTACATTTCAGCGAGAGGAGAATCCCAGCAGCAAGGTGTAATTGGGGAGGATGGAAGGAGAATCCCAGCAGCAAGGTGTAACAGGGGGGGATGGGATGAAATGTGGTGTTCAGAAGCCAAGACTGTGCAGGGAAGGGAAAGGAAAGGGGACAGCAAAGTGATGGGCAAAGGGAACAGCACGTTTTCAGACACAGATGTGGCCTATATCATGCTGAGTTTGGGGTCACCCGCGAGGCACACCTTGCTGTGCCCTTGCTGCAGAGGGAAGTGGAAATATTCTGTCAGAAAAGCCACATTTTTGTACATGGATCTGCAATTAACTGGGTCCCCTTTGTGAGGTTTGTTCTGGAGCGAAGAAAGAAGCAGATCAGAAACACTTAAAAGAAGTAATTAACATGTTTTTATGGTGTTTAGAATCACAGAATAATTTATGCTAGAGAAGCCTCTGCTCAAAGCAGGGCCATGTCTGGCTTTGGTTCAGTTTGGTCCCTGACAATCCAGCCATTAGAACAGAGGCCATACTTGCAAAGGTGCCAAAGAACTGCTGCTCATCTCTGTTATAAAATACTGGAGGTTGAGCTGCTGGAACTTAAAGCCCTTTTGAAATACACCCTTGGGACGCATCTGGGTGAAACACTTGGTTTCCTGGAGTCTGCCTTCCCTCCGGGGTGAGCTGTTCACAGCAGAGCTGGGGCAGGGGCGTGGGGGTGTGTGTTTGTGGTGGAGCTGCTTTGTGCCGGTGCCACCCCTCAGAGCTGTGTTCTAACCGCACTAATAGTTGCCTTGCATGCTGTCTTTTATGCAGACAATGTACAAAGCCAGCCAGGAGAGCGAGTGCTATGTCATAGATGCAGAGGTGCTAACCCACGACGTCCCCTACCATGATTATTTCTACACCATTAACCGCTACACGTTGACTCGTGTTGCCAGAAACAAAAGCCGACTCAGGTACACTTTCTGGGGGGATTAAAGAGCTTTTCTGGTGACCAAAAAGTCACCCTGGGGTGGGAGGTTTGCTGTTTGGTGTGTTAGAAGGGGTTGAGGGGGACTCTTAGCCTTATTTCTTTGTGCTGTTACTGGAACACTCCTGTCACAAAGAGTAGGGCAGGAACCTGCTGGGCATCAAGCAAACATCATGCCTGATGCAGAGGAGTCACAGCTGGATCAGGGAGAGGATTTAAAGACTTTTCTTGCCCTTTCTTGGAAGCAGTGGCCTACAGGGCCTGTTGTCACATGCAGTCAACTGCCTGTGGTAAGCAACAGGGCATAACTTCCAGGTACTGTGCCTCTGAGGTGCACCTGGGGGGAGAAGCAGAGGCATCTGGTATCAGGCAAAGCTATAGGCTTTTCTGTGACTTTTTCTGTAGACTTTTTAAGTCTGTTACTTACACCCAGGTGTATCTGCTGCTTCTCTGCCTCTTGGGTGAGCTTCATGTGTTAGTGCTGCAGTGCAGCGGTCCAGACTAAAGGAGCAACCCAGGGTCAGAGGGGTTTTTCTGCCTTGGGCTCAGTCTTTCCTTAAGCTCCAGCCACCTTTCAGTGAGGTGGGAAGAAGCTGGAATTCGTAGACTGAACTTACAGTTCAATAAGTAGCCTAAATGTCTGCCTGCCACGTGGCTCCACATGTCTGTGGAGTCGTTTTGGGAGAGGCTCTTCCTGCCTTTGGAAGGACTTTCCATGCAGTGCTTCTCCTTGAGAAACACGGAGGGCTGAGACCATCCCAGAAAAATAACAGTGTGCACGATTATTTCTCCTGTTCACAGTGACAGAGGTTGTGAGCTGGTATTTCAAAACGGGGAGAATGACCCTCCTCTCTTCTCACAGGGTTTCCACGGAGTTACGTTACAGGAAACAGCCTTGGGGGCTGGTGAAATCCTTCATTGAGAAGAATTTTTGGAGTGGCCTGGAGGATTATTTCCGTCACCTGGGTAAGAGTGGCAGTGACTGTGGTAGTGACACACAGACAGTGTGGTTGTGAAGCAGGATAACACACACCTACCCCCGAAATGCCAAGCAAGGGAAAGAGTTCTGGAAGATTTATTCCCAACTTGAGAACACTGGACTTAGAAGGGAAAAAACCTTCTAGCAGTGCTGCAAAAAGCACTGGGCCTTAGAAAGACAGGCCTCCTGTTCTTTTCAAGGCTTTTTGTCTTTGCTAGCCTCCCCCCAGGCCCTGTAGCCTGTATGAGTTTATCTCTCCTCATCTTGGAGAGGGAGAGACTGTAAGTCTCCTCTGGAATGCAAGAGGATAAACCATCCAAACTATCCAGGAAAAAGGTGTTTCTTCTTAGGCAGGAAAGGCTTCCTAAGCAAAACAAGCCCTAATCTCCTCGTTACAAATCTTCCAGAAGGGTATCTACACTTACAGTGGTTTTAGGCATGGCATGGCAGCCTGGGGATCCCACCTTGGAGTGGCTTATAAAAGGGGCTACCACGGCTGGGATTAACCAGGGCATCAGGTCCTGCTCCCTGGCAGGCAGTCTGGGGTCGGAGGCTGGCAGAAGGTGGAAGGAGTGTGCCTCTCAGCCCCTGCCAACTCCTTTGCGCCGTTAGAGGCCTTCGGTGTCCGTCCCTGCGGAACCAGCGCCGCGCCCCTGAAACGCCCCCCTTGTGCCCGTGCAGAGAGCGAGCTGGCCAAGACGGAGAGCACGTACCTGGCCGAGGTGCACCGACAATCCCCCAAGGAGAAGGTGAGCAAGCAATCCACGGTGCGGCGCAGGAAGCGCGCCCACGCCCACCTGCGGGTGCCGCACCTGGAGGAGGTGCTGAGCCCCGTCACCACCCCCACCGACGAGGAGGTGGCACATCGGATCAAGCACGTGGCAGGTGAGGGAGGGACACCTCTGCTTGCCCTGCTTGGTGAGAAGAGGAGCCGGGGGGAGGTTCCAGGGCAGGGAAGGGGGTGTTGTGGTTGTTTGGGTGGGGAGGGACCTGTCCAGAGAAGGGCAGCGAGGCTGGAGAAGGGATGGAGCACAAGTCCTCTGAGGAGCAGCTGGGGGAGCTCATCCTGGAGAAGAGGAGACTCAAGGGAGACCTCATCACTCCCTACAACTCCCTGACAGGAGCGGGGAGCCAGGTGGGGGTCGGTCTCTTCTCCCAGCAGTAGGACAAGAGGGCACAGCCTTAAACTGCACCAGGGGAGGTGTGGGTTGGACATCAGGAAGAAGTTTTCCCAGAGAGAGTGCTCAGCCATTGGAATGGGCTGCCCAGGGAGATGGTGGAGTCACTGTCCCTGGAGGTGTTTTAAGAGCAGACTGGATGTGGCATCAGTGCCATGGGCTGGTTGACAGGGTGGTGTTGGGTCACAGGTTGGACTGGATGATCTCAGAGGTCTTTTCCAACCTGGTTAATTCTCTGAGAGGCACGAGGGACAGCATTCCCCATCCTAAATGCATCCATCTCCTCAGGTTCCACGCAGACACGGCACATCCCCGAGGAAAGCCCCAGTGGCTTCCACCTGCAGAGTGTCTCCAAGCTGCTCCTTGTCATCAGTTTTGTGTAAGTGATGTGTTTTGGCTTTCCTTCACAGTCAGCCTTAAACAGCTTTGGTTTCTGCTGTTCTGTGCTCCCTTCTTTCTGCTCAGTTTTATCCTTTTTTTTAACCAAACATGCGGGTCTGGGACCTGTTTGGGACAGTGATGATTGCAAGGAGAGGGCAGTCAATACCTAAAAGAGAAGAAACACACAAAGAAAAAAAAATAAGAGGAAAAAAAAGAGAAAAAGTAGAAAGAGTCTTTTTCATTTCAGGGACTCAGAGATTTTCATTGACATCTATAAACCACGGGGTTTTAAATTTAAAATAAGTATTTTAATATATTCTGTTCACAAATCAGCTGTTATCAAGAACAATGACCAGGCAAAGCTCTCTGGGAGCCGTTGTCTGTCACAACAAGGTTCAGAATCTGTGGAGAAATTCTGGTGTGGCAAAACCTATTTGGGTCTGGTCCTGAGTGGTGATTGGGATGAGAGGTACCATCTCAAAAAGAAGCTGGACCCTTTAAAGATGATTTCAGCAAAACAGGGAGCACAAGAGACTGGTTTTGAGTTCAGCAGCGAGATCTGTGTTTGGTTTGGGGTGTCTTTTCTGCCACACCTTTCCCAGTTGCTAGTCTTGGACTTCGATGTGTGCTCCAAGAGAGCTGGGAATGGTCCCCTCATATCCCTGTGGCTCAGTCTAATACTTGAACCCAGGTGTATCTGCTGGTTCTCTGCCTCTTGGGTGAGCTTCCTGTGTTAGTGCTGCAGGGGTTGCTGGGCAGAAGTCCAGACTAAAAGAGCAATCCAGGTACAGAGGGGTTTTTCTGCCTTGGGCTCAGTCTTTCCTTAAGCTCCAGCCACCTTTCAGTGAGGTGGGAAGAAGCTGGAATTCGTAGACTGAACTTGAAGTTCGGATTGAGCTCCTTCCTGTGTTTCCTTTTCCCAGTGGGGGCACTGACTGGAGAGTTTTGCAGCAGCAACCCAGCCAGTTGCTGGGAAGGTGATGTCAAGTCCTGCCATGAAAAGAAAACAGTAGAAAGGTACAAAAAAAGCTTTATGAAAATCTCTCCTGACACGCTGTGAGCTTCACTTGGGTCAGAGAGCCCTGATAATGATTTCAGAACGCTCCTCTGGCCAGTTGCCATCCTCCTGACTGAGCTGGTGATAGTGGGCCGTTCTTCCAGCAGAATAGCTGCTCTGTTCAGGGACAGGCACCAGGCTGGTATTTTTGGAATCTGTTGCCCAGGAGGAGAGGAAATGCCCGTGTGTGGTGGTGGTGGCTGAGAGGAGCCCTGCAGGGTCTGGCTGTGGTGGTGTTCCCAGTGCCAGCAGTGGTGGGCATGGGGCAGGCTGGCTGTGTGCAGGCTGTTCGTGTGTCAGGGGCCTCCTGGGCACGCCTCAGGCTTGTCCCCCAGAGCCACAGCTCGGCCTTGCTGGGCGAATTGCACCAGGAATGCAGGCACAGGGATATTTGTCTGTCCTTCCTGCCTCTCTTCCCACTGCTCCTTTCTCCTCCCCTGGCCCCCCTATGCCTCCTGCACTGTCTATGAGCCTCCTCCTCTCCTCAATTTCTCCTGTTCTGTGTCAGTCCGTTTCTAACCTGCAGCTGCTCCGTCTTTTCTCTTCCCTGCTCCCATTAGGATCTGTTTCAGGTACTGTCTCTCTCTTTTTTTACCTCTTTACTCTCCCATTTCCCTCTCTTTCTCTGCATTCAGCACGTCCACGCATCCAACCTGTTCTGGCTGATCCCTCATCCCTGTCTTTCTGTCTCTCTGTCCTCCTTGCTCACGCATTTCTTCCACGAGGTGCAGTTTTGGGTTCTGACCACCTGGTCCTTACTCAGATTTAAGTTCCCACTCACATCCAGCGTGGACCTGGGCCTCAGACACCTTCTCAAGCCTTGGGCATTCCCCAGGTGTGCCTGGCAGTGGGCTGGGAGGTGCTCCTGCTGAGCTGACTGTTTTCCTTCTTTCCAGTCTGGTGCTGCTGGTCATTCTCAATATGATGCTGTTCTACAAACTCTGGATGTTGGAATATACTACACAGACCCTCACGGCGTGGCAGGGCTTGAGGCTGCAGGAGAGGTACTGTCACACCTGCTTGGGCTTTGTCTGAGGGATGGTAGAGGCTTTCCCAGCCCACCGAAGCTCTGGGCTCTCGTTTTTGTGTGAAACAGCCAGAGCAGGTCGTTAGCTGCAGATGTGAAACTGCAGAGGATTTAAGGCAGCCTCTGCTTCCTCCCAGCAGCCCATGCTTGGAGGATGCTCTGTGGATAAATATTTAACAATCTTGCAAGGTGCTCCTCTCCCTTCCTGTAACAGATAAACTTCCCTCTGCATGAAAAAAGGTGTGTTAGAAAGAAGCTTTTTGGCTCAGGGGAGACTTCGGGCCTGTGACACACACCCAGCTGTTAATTCAGTGTTTGAGAAGGTGGGAGAAGCATCTTCCAAGCTGGGAGGGAGGGAGAGAGAGAGAGAGCACCGGGACACTTCTGAATGACCCAAGTGTTCCTTGGCAGTATTAGATGGTCAGCAGTGAAGTGTGATTGCCCACTGACTTGGTTTCTTCAATAATTTCTAGCATGGAACCTTGTCCAGGGCTTTTTGGACATCCTGTTTCGGTGTGGTGTCCACTGGGTGTGTGCTGAGCTGGCAGCATTTCCCCATTTCCTTTTGCAGAAACAGTGCCAGCAGCGTGCACCCAGGCTGAGTTTATTGGTGGGCTCAGGTTTTATGATATTTATGATATTAACTCCCCCCTCTTGTCCAAGGTCGGAGTACCTTGTTGTAGATGGCATTTCCAGTGGTCACCTGATGTCCCATGTCTGGTTGTAGTGATACCCAGCAGTTTGGTGCTCTGAATTCCTTCTGGCCTTTTTAGGTGATGCTTTTTTTAATCTACTTTAGTGCCAGGTATCCTGCCTGAGTGGTGTCTTGGGGTTTTTTAGAGGTTGAGAACGCCCTGAATCCACTTTGCTAAAGTGTTTTTGCCCCTTTATGTCCCTTCTCTGCAGTCCCAGTTGTTCCCTTGCTGCGTTGGGTTTGACTTCATCATTCTTAGCCCCGTTCTACCATTGTGTTGATTTTTTTTTTGCATGATTTGTCTCAAGGGCTTTCTCATTTCTCCTTATTAGGAAAGAGAATTATTATTTTCCCCAAAATAGCCCTGCTGCTTTGTCATGGGTAGATACTTCAGGTGATTATAGGTGCTTCAAGTGATTTTATCTTTCTCTAGTACTCTTGGTGTTTGTTTAGGCTACTGCAATGTAGTATTTAAGTACAGAATTTATATCCTGTAATGTGCGTGTTCTGGAATTACATGGGTGCATCTTTGCCTGCCCCACCCAGGTGAAGTTTTGTGTTGCATCCATGATTTTTGTGGAAGTATCTGAACCTGTCCAAGCACCTTGAGTGCTTCCATCTGTCCTCATTCCTCTCCCCTCAGCAGCCTCCCTCCCTGTTCTGGGGGGTTAATTGGGCCTGAAGGAAGAGAGCCATAGAAAAGAGAGCCCAGTGCAGCTTTAATTCAAAATAAAGATAAAGTCCTGAAAAAATCACATGAGATTAATAAAGACTGACCACAGAAACTTGTACAGGGCTGCCCTGCCCCACAACGTTGTGTGGCGTGGCATTATTCCCTATCAACAGCCACGGAATCCAGCTGATGGAAATTCACTTTTACTCAAGAAGACCTGCCCCTTTGGGGTGGAAAGGTTGGCCAGAAGCTGGTTACACCCGCTGCAGTTGGCCCAGAGTGACTCTTGCCCGTGTTGTGCTGCCAGGTTGCCCCAGTCCCAGACGGAATGGGCCCAGTTACTGGAGTCCCAGCAGAAGTACCACGACTCAGAGCTGCAGAAGTGGCGGGAGATCATCAAATCCTCCGTGATGCTTCTGGACCAGGTGAGACCCCCCCCCAGCCAGCTAGGGCTGTGACCCGAGGGGCACCCTGTCCTCCCACCCCCTGCTCCCGGTCCTGCAGCATCACCTGGCTCCGCTGTGGTCCCTCAGGTGTGTCACCTCCCCCCACCTTCTCACCTGGCGGTGGGCAGCAGGTCCCAAGGGCTGTCACGGGGTGCCAGGGCTTCTCTGTCACATGAGGAGGAGAGAATTCCACAGGGCCAAAAAAATCTTACATTGGCACATTTTGAATCGAGCCTGTGGCATCACAGTTGGGAAGAAAGACTGTTCTTTACCTCAGCTCTGGATTCACACGTGGATTTCGTGGGTGAAGGGAACACACTCTGCATGGGCCCTTCACGGCACAAAGTTGCAGTATCCTCTGCCTAAAGAGCCTTTTGTACAGCAGGCTGCTGAGAAAATAGTCCCTAAATCAGAGCTGCTCCTCCTGAACCTCATTCTCCCTCCCACTTCTCTCGGAGAAAGGTGCCTCACAGTCTCCCACCTTCTGCAGTCCCCATTTGGACATCCAAGCCCTGCTCCCAAGATTGAAGGTGGTGTGGACGCTTTACGGGGAAAAGAAGGAAATCCCAAAGCTCTCACCTCCAGGGTTGCATCACAGTGGGGAAATCTCTTGTCTTGCAGATGAAGGATTCCCTAATAAACCTTCAGAATGGCATCGGGTCCCGGGACTTCGGGTCAGATCCAGAGGAGAAACGGAAACGTTTCCACTGACAGGCAGGAATGCAGGAGGCCAGAGGACGGTGTGCAATATGTGTAAATAGGATATATAAATATATATATAAATATATATATATACAGAATATAAATATATATATTATATACAGATTTTATGAGAAAAAAAAAACAAAAACAAAACAAAGCCTACGTATCGAGGGGAAGGGTTTTGACCTCCAACACTGGCTGAACTGGAGTGTCTCTGGTAGTGTGTGGGGGGGTGTGTGTGTGGGAGGGCTGTGCTCTCCCAGCGCTGAGCTGTGCTTAGGGCCGAGCCCAGGGGTGCTCCCTGGGCCCTGCACTGCTCCTCTGTAATATTCCTGGCTGTTTGTCTGTCTGTCTGTTCAGTTTTTGTTGTTCCAAAGGGAAGCATCAGCGTGAGTGCCCCCCCTGTCCCCTCCCCAGGCCCTCCCCGCGCATGAGGGTCCCTGGTTGACTGTATTTATCTCTGCCTAAAAGGGGACACTGTCATCTTCCTTTACCTTGCTGGCTTCAGGGCAGAGAGGGTTTGGCCACGGCAGTCAGCCCCTTGCAAAACTGTTCCACGTTTGGAGAGGAGGCCCGGGGGAGAGTTGCTGGGGGTGTGCAGAGAGCACATCTCCCCGGGCAATCCCCTCGGTGCAGAAACACAGTGGGCTGTCCCAGGGGCCAGCCTGGTCCAGAGAGCAAGGCACAGGATGGAAAGGAGCCAGAATCCTGTCTGCAGACACCAATGTGCTAAGCCTTCTGCTGTTGGTGCAGCAGGAAGAGGCGAGGGGAGGGTGGGGAGGGGAGTACCTGCCTCCAAGGTGTGTGGGTGGAGCAGAGCCACACCTGTGACAGTGTCCCCTTTACCTTGGCTGTAGTTCTCTGCTTCCCATGTGCTTGGGCCCCTGCCATTAAGCCACCCCTGTGCTGAAGATCTGCGTCTGTGCTCAACAGGCAACTCCCCACGAGGGTGAGAGTACCCCAACTTAAAAACAAACCCCAAACTAGGATTTATGTGCAGCCACTACCCAGCTCAGCAAATCTCTCTCCTGCCCCTGGTCGGCAAGACCATTTTGTTCCTATCTTGTCTTAAAAAATCTGTGAGAAAACATTAGTGAGAAAATGAACCTGATTGCCTTCCCTGGGATAAATTCACATGTTTGTAGCTATGCAGCAGCAGCCATCACTGTGGATATCTGTGACTGCAGCTGCGTGCACCCAGACTTCCAAAAACCCAGGAGAGGTCAGGAAGGGTACCCAGGACCAAAAAAAAAAAAAGAGAAAAGAGAAAAGGGGCCATCAGTGGGTGGCAGGACAGAGCTGGGAGGTGTCCAAGGTGTGAAGCATCTGAAGGTTTCTCTCATAAGCATTTGCTCTCTGAGTCAGTCAGAGCTGCACTAAAAAGCCAATATGCATTTGTAGTTGTTCTGGGGGATAATCCCACACTTCCATGAGCAGACCCGTGAGAAGAGGGGCAGTGGGGCCCCACAGAGACGGGCTGGGCTGCAGGCTGCTTGTGTGAATGTTTAATAAGCGCTTTTTCATCTTGCCCAGCCAGGCAGATTAGGTGACATGTGAGGCCCTCCATCTCTACCTTGCCCAGCAGCAGGATTTTCCCACCTTCTGAGCGGCAGGAGGGAGGCAGCTGCATGTTCCCAGTATGGAAATGGTGCAGTTGTAGCTCCTCTGTTGTCTCCAATGGGCACTGAAAGGGCAGGGAACACAAGGGTGAGTAATTGGTCTCATCCTCACAACTGGGTGGCAGAGTGGCTTCTAAAACCCTCTCAAGCTCCCAGCTTCCAATTAGGCAAAGGTAATATATGTAGGAGTGACCAAGCTGCTGCTTTCTCCCAACCTGCCTCCCAATTTCCATGACCAAGTGCTAAACACGACATGTCCCACAGGAGACTCACATTTGAAGGAGTGTGGATGAAGACAGGTTATCTCAAAAAGACATTTAAGACTGTGAAAGCAAGGTACAATTGGGGAGAAACTAGAGAGTAACGTGTATTTATGACTATTTATTTAATTTAATGCTGCTGACTACTGTACTGCTCCCTGACTTTTTGGCAGGGAGGCTGCTGAAATGGCTGCTGTACAATGACACTGAGGTGCTAGCGCCTGGGAAGGGCGTTTTCTGTGGCTCATCTTGGGACAGGAGGGCCCTGACTCCCCACTATGACTTGCCAGACTGTCCTGGAGTCCTGTTTCCCCCTTTGCTCACTCCCACAATTGCTAAGCACAGAAAATTCCCCTGCTGCCCATCTTCCCCTCTTCTGATTTCAAGCACCAAGCAAGACAACAGAGAGGAGGCTCTGTGGTTCACCTTGCCCATGCCAGGAAAGAAAAAGGAACATCATGAAAGGCAAACCTGGGATCTTGGGGTCTCTTCCACCTGGCTGGGAGGGCTTTGTACTCAGATGGATCTGATCAGGCAGGAGGCAGAGAAACCCACCTGTCCCAGAGGGTCACAAGCAAATGCTGCTGATCAGGGTTGGTTTCTCACTAATTTCACATTGTCTTTATAGTTAGGGAGGCAAGAAATCCATTCCCTCAGCAGTGCATCCTTCCTCTGCAGCATCCTTCCAGCTTTAGCCGTGGCTTTAAGCTTGGGATGTTCCCTCTACTTCCCTCCCTCCCTCCCTCCCTCAGGCTGGGCCCCAGAGACAGCCTTGCACAAGCTCTCTTAAATTAATGTGGTGCTGCACTGGCAGCTGTAACAATCTCAAGCACTAATATTTATTCTACCTGCACATTAAACTGGGTTTTTAACATCTGACATCCCTCCTGACACACAGCAACGTTAAATCATCCTCAGCATCCTTCAGACTGAGGGAGGTTTGTCTTTAGGCCTCAGGGTTCTTTTTCTCAGATTTCTAGTGTTTTACTTTCTTCTTTCCACTTGGCTTGGAGTTGGATAGGATTCCTGATCTTTTATTGCCTCTTAATTTATCCCTGTCATAATAAAAAAGGGGAAGGTCTTTTTCTTAAGGCAAACCCTACAATGGCAGTAAAGGTGAGGGCTCAAACAAAACCTGGGGGTATTTGCACTTAGATGCCTTCCTGCAGAAAGCTGTGGTAGGAATCACCTGCTCCTGATCAGTCCCAGTTGACAGGTTAATTCCTTTTGGAGCCGTAGACAGTTTGGGACCATGATTGTGTTTCCTGGAGAAATCAGTAATGCTTTTTAGGAGTGAGGTTGAGCGACCTGAATAATGTCCCAGAGGGTTTTACTTCTCTCAGCATCACAGCCAAGTCGTAGCTTGGCTTCCACTGTCAGGGTTTTGCTTCTCTGTGCCAGAAATCCCCCATTATTTTCGCAGCAGACACATTTCCCTGCCCAGCCCTCCCTCTGACCTTCCCACCCTGCACATCTGCCAGGTGAGCACAGCTGGGGTTTGATTTGCAGGATATGAACAATAAAAAAAGCCAGGGGTTTTTAAAAAAGGCATTTCCCCAGCCAGGCATGCAAACCAATGCCAGCAGCTAGGAGCCTAATTCCTGCCAAGTGAGATGCTCCCCAGTGGGAGGAGGGAGAAGGGGGAGCAGAAGGCTTCAATCTGCCAGTTTGGGTATCTGTTTTTATGGGAGAAGGGACATAACTCACTAATCCTGGCTTGATGCAGCCTCACCTCTGATTAACACACACCTAATGCTTACCATGAAGGAGCTGTTGGAGGTTGTGGCATCTGGGGTGAGCTCAGGGTGGATTTGAGCCCTGGATAACTGCTGTGCCATCCTAGAGTGCAGCACCTGTGTCTGGGGAGGACCAAAAGACAGGTTATTCCAGGTGTAAGATGCCCAAGACAGGGGTATTGCTGGGGCTGCACGTTCCACTTCAGAGAGGAAAAGGTACCTGCAGTGGTAAGGGCAGGAGTGAGCTGTGGGGTAACAGGATAACCATGTTTTTGGGTGCTCTGCAGTTAACCCCAGGCACGCTTCAGTCACAAAACTTTGATATTAATTGATATTAACATATACCAACTTGTGCATAAATCCTTTCTGGCTCCCTTAAGTCCTTTGGGAGAAGAGAAAAAAAAGTTACAGGGCTTTGATGTCCCCTAACACACCTGAACTGCTGCTGACAGAGTCTGCATTTACACACAGCTCAGGCTGTGCCTGTCTGCTCAGTGACACCTGAGCCCTCTTGTCTGCCTTAGATCTAATAAAGGCACACCTTAGAGATATGCAACATGCCTTCAGTGTAACATGAGCCTGTATTAAAAGGGGAAAGGTTTCAAAGCCCAAAGCTTTGCTGGATTTGAAGCCCTGGCACAAAACTGGCTCTGAAATAGTGATGCCTTGCATTGGCATATCCCCCTCTAGGAAAGCCTGGAATGCTGATTTTGGAATGCTGATCTGTGTTCTTATCAGATAGACCCTGTTCAGCAGCTCATCTGGGTGTAGATGGGGACAGACTTTTCAGCCCACTTGAGTCCTCAGCACTGTCCATCTATCCTACACAGAAACTTTTTCCTACCTTTATACAAGAAGGTAGGAATTTCTTTTCCAGGTAGTGACACTTTTGGTCTGGGTACTTGATCAAGACCTTTCGGATTTGCTGCACTAACTAACTCTTGTAACCAGGAGCACTCTGTCAGTCAGTGTCTGCTTTTCCCAGTGAGGACAGAAACAAACCACTTCCTAATTCAGAGGTGGAACCTTCTGCTTCTACAGTGTGCAGAAAATCAGTCTGAAAATCGCTGTTTGAAGGAGCAGTGCCTGGCTCAGGGGAGGCAATTCCGTCCTGTTTTCCCAGCCAGCTGCTGTCATCCCACAGCTCTTGACAGATCCTTTCTCAACCCCAGGAGATCTCCCGCTGGGATCTCTGCCAGGGTTGCTGCCGCTGACACGTTTCGTGGCGCAGTCACGTGGACTCTGACTTGGTCTTTTCAGCGGGTCTCAGCACTAGCTAAAACACCTGGCAGGGGCTTGCTCAACACAAAACTGGAAGCAGAGACTCTCAAACCAAAGCCCACGAGGTGAATGGCTCCCAGAGCAGCTGTCTCAGTGTGGTTCCTGTGCTGTGTTCCAGCCCGTCTCCCCCCGGGCGCTCTCTGCTCTCTGTGCTTCGCAGTCTCCACAGCACGAGTCTCTCTGTGCCATAATACCTTCCTTTTCCTAGATGTGCACACTGGCCAAACAATCCCCTTGTGTCTTGATGGACTGCTGGTTGAGGCCATTCCCTGATCTAGGCAGACAGCATGGGCTTATCCCTTAGCATGGGTACGTGGTGTGCCATGCCCTCCTCTCCCACACGTTTTGCAGTGCTTGCGATGGCTTTTCCCTCTCCCCTCAGACCTCTGCTGCTGGACAATCATTCCCTGTGTCATAGATGGACTGACCTGGTGCTGTCCCTGCCTGCCTTTCCCTCCTGCAGTCTGTATGCTCTTTTAAGTGAATGTGGTTTAATTTTTTTTTTTTTTTTTTCAGTAGGGAAAAGGACTTCCTTCTGCTGAAGGAATTATATTTGCACATGGCTCAGGGAGGTTCCTCCTCTGGCCGTTTCTGTTACCTCACTCATTTAGGCCAATTCCATTGCTAACGTTAAAGGCCACCTTCCCCATCCCAGACTCCCAGAGTAGTTAGGGAATAAAACCAATGTGCAGCTCAGGTTCTAGAGCCGTGTGGTCGTGTCTCCGTTTTGGAATTGGGATTCGGGAGAGCGGCTGTTACAAAACAGCAGCTTTATCCAGCAGGGAGGGGTGGAGCCTGTGCCACAGGCGTCATTCCCATCTCCACAAGCCCACCTCCCGTGGAATAGCACTTAGAGAGCAGAGATGGAAGCACTGACCTGGCTCTGGACACGGAGGGAGGGAGGAGCAGCAGAGCAGCACAACCGCCCAGGAGTGGCCTTGCGTGGCTGTGGCACCTCTGGGCCGTCACCATTCCCGTGGCAGTTCGTCTCCCATCACATGCTCCAGGCCTGGATAAAGCTGCTAAAAACCTGGAGCGTGTCCCCCCCGCCTGGACCCCGCGCCCCTGAATTGCTGTAACTGCGAACTAACGAGGGAGCGAGTCCTACACTTCCCTCCTGGAATTCACCACCAGAGCCCGGGATCAGGGTTCGGGGTGGGGCTGGAGCACTGAGGTGAATTTTCACTGTGGGGTGGGGGAAGGCCCCCAGTGGGTTTGTTTTAGGAGTCGTGTGACTGTGAGGACCTTTGCGCTGTGCGCAAACCGCGGTGAAACGCTACTGAAATGACCTGCTAGAACCTCTAGGAACTGTAAAGGCTCTGCAGCCAAACCTGGTGTAAGTAGCTAGTACATGGAAGTACGGTATCAATTAAAAACTCTATCAACCAGACAAGTGTGAGTCTTTGTCTCTTTATTATCCTGCCTGTTCTGGAGTCTCTCCTGTCCGAATACAGAGAGTCTTTGCAGAGACCAGCCTTTACCACCGCCCTTGAAAACCCCCCAGTTTTTCAATTGTTACTCTTTTTCCCCTTGAGATTCCCGAGCAAAACTTTGCATGCCGTTTTCTGCTGCCCACAACACCACATCTGCCTGCAGGAACTGGAATAAGTGAAAGATGTGTCCCGAAGAAGAAGCATCTCCAGGAGACGCGGGTGGGATACGGGGAGGTGCAGGACGAGGGGACGGCCCTTCTTTACCACCTGAGGTAGCTCTCAAGAAGTTCTTAGTTTACTCCTTTTTTTTTTTTTTTTTTCACTTAACCAGGGGGTTTTCAGTGCTTCGCAGGGGCTGAGGAGCAGTGCTGAAGTGGGAGAGAAGTTTTGTGACCTTACCTAAAAAAAGTATCACCGTGGGCTCAATGCCGTGGTCAGTGCTGGAGACTGGAGTTACAATCTACTCCCTCCTGTGTTGCTGTGGGTTTGGAGTTGGGATTATGCCGGGCAAATCATCGTAGGGAAAATGGTGACGTCCAGCTGAACTCAAAGAGGGGCTGCTTTCACTCCCCCTCTTTGGATACTAGGTTTTAGGGAACTGGTGCCCAGACTACCAGTGGAAAGTGTGCTCCAGTTGCCAGACTTGGCTCTCGATTTGGGAGCAATCCTAACTGCACTGTAGTAGTTTACTAGATGCCCACTCTAAAAAAAGGATCTTTAAACAACTGCCAGTTAGAAATCTGGCCTGGGCCTGACTTAAAAATTGAGTAATTTCCATGATTTTTTAGCGAACACATAAAAAGCAGCAGAACAAAGCAGAGGGAATTCCATAGGTGGGAAGCATGCCTGGAGTCACAAGCACTTGGGAACTACTTGGAAGCATCAGTGTAGCAAAATTTGTCAACTCTAGCAAGCAGTACAGGCTCCATTGCAGCAGGGATGTAACAACATTTAAGGTACAATTCCACCCCGGCCAATGTTCCTGCCTTTCCCCCCCCACCTTCCAATCCCACTTGTGGAGCTCAACTGATCTACATGGGAGGCCAGAAAACAAGTTTTACTCTGCTCAACGCTCTGAAAAGGTAAGTTTGCGTAGGAAAGATGGACTTTACAGCGCGATTCCGGGGCAACAGGGCGTCATTTAGGATGAATGCTGCCTATTCAAACCAGGGAATGATTGCCACAAGTAAGAATTGGGACCAACTGGGAAAAATGGGTGTTTTCTGTCTTGTCCCTCTAGATGGTGCTGTGCTGTAGCATGAGAGAACTATCACAGCGTAAAATGTACAACCATTTTACTAAGGTGGTGTCCTCCTGTGAGGGCTTTGCCTGCTGGTTGTTTTTCTTGCATGAGGCTGCCTTCCTTCCCGGGGTTTCCCAGAAGGAGGTGGGTCCCATACCTTGTCCTACCTGCCTGGTTGTTGTTGCAGGACGTGGCTCCACAGGTTACTCCTACCACTGTGTGTCTGTGTACTCCAGGAGTAAACCTGCTGTGCAAGGCAGATGGAAGGAGCTGAGAATATTGACACTCGAAAGGGGGGACACAGGGGATTCTCATACTGACATCATTCTGCCTCCCAAAGCAGGAATATTTCAGGATCTATGTTCTCAATTCCCTCCAGAATCAGGCGCCTCAGGCACAGGGGCCCATCCTTCCTATTATATATTTTTAACTATTTTAGTGCATTACAGTCCCACCCTGCTCTGCCTGTGCATGGGCAGCCCAAAGTCCAGATCAATTTACCAAGCAACTAATTAATTAAATGCTTCCTGTTTCAACACCAATAAAACTAGTCTGCAGTACATGGTGGGACATCACCCTGAAATGCCCTCATCCCCAGTCCTGCAGGTCAGAGTGACATGACATCCATACCCTTTACCTCTGCAATGGAGAACGAGCATATTTAGCAAATAAAGGTGGTGGTGACAGCAGCTAAGGAATGACACGTAACATTTACATAGCCATTGAGGTGATGATGGAACTGAAACTTGGGAAGGAGCTGTGCTGCCCACATCCCTGTGCCTTTTGCTCAGCATGCTTCAACAGAAGAGTCCTTCAGCAATGGGCTGGCAGCTCAGGATGGAGTCATGAGACCAAGGTCAAGGCTGTACAGAGTCCAAGGCAAATGGAAGAGAATTTACACTTCCCATGTTTCCTCCCGGCGGCGCAGAGCTCCCCTCAAACCTGGCTGGCATGACGTGGTCCTTCCGTCTTCAGAGCCCCTGCAAGGGAGAGAAGCCCTCTTGGACCTCACCAAAGTGAGGATTGCGGTAGGATTAGCGCAGCAGCGGACGGGATGTGAACAAGAATTTAAAAGGTTTTAATCCTTCCTGGCAGATGTTTCCTTTGGAGGTAGAGCCCTTACAGCCCTCATGGGCACAGCTCCCCATCTGCAGGGGCTGCTGATGATTCCCAACTCAAGGGGAACGGGCAGAGGAAGTGTAATTCCGTCATACCCTGAAAGTGAATGTGTGTGTTGATTTGGGGTTTAAGGTAATATGACTACACCCACCACCTAAAGACACCTGTGTTGCATCTGAGGTCCAGAGGAGGAGCACAGCCACACTCCAGGAGTCTCCCATCCACCTTCTCTCCAGCCCTACACCACCTAACTCGCTTCAGGGAGGCTGGAAGGTGGACACACTCAAGCAGTGACTGAGTTTCCTCATCCCCTACCTTGGTGCCGTTCATTCTGCTATCTCCTCTCCGCTATTCCTCCACAGGCACAGCACAGTTTTCCTTGTTTTCTGATGGAATCGCAAGATAGTCTGTCCTGTAGTTGAAAGGGAAGGAGGAAAGCATAACCTCAAGTGCTACAGTGCAAAAGCCAGTTAGGGTGCATTCAGCTGGAGGTGTCTCTAAGGTGACAAATGTCACCTGAAGAAGATGCTCGTGGCAGGAAACTTCCCTTGGCATAGTCAGGAGCAAACACACTCTTCCCTACTGGAAAATCCCACACATTCAGCCTTCCTACTATGTACAAGGAGCACCCTTACTCATGCCAAGTGTGGAGAAGGATGGGAGTGGGCCAGTATGAAACCAGCCCTTCCAGGAGAGCATTTCCACGCAGTCCAAACCAGGCCACCCTGGGATACCACAGTGTGGCCACACTCCCCACCTCTGTTGTGAAAGTGTCTCTTGGTACTCCTAAACGTTATGAGGATTTTGGGACACCAAGTAGACTGTGCAATAGCAAGGTTCAGTTTTCTTGCAGTCTGATCTTGCCTGGGACAGCTGAAGAACCCTGGCAAAATAACTGGGATCTCCAGAGATTCCACACTTACGCGCTTTCCTGGGCAGCCTCCTCTGCCTTGGAGACTTTCCTGTAGCAGTAAACCATTTCTATGAGCAGCCACAGGGTGAGGAAGACCAGCAGAATATACATCATGATTTCTGAGATGACAGAGGTGAAGTCTTCTCCAGCTGTTAAGATAACGAAACAATCTGTGATCACGGGAGCACGGCAGCTCCACGGACACTTCCCACCCTTGTGTCATCCTTCCTAACCCACCTTGCCAGAGATACCCAGGTGCCACTAAGCTGTGAGGAAAGAGAGGGACCAGGAGAGGCTGCCAACAGCGGCAATCCCACCGGGTGTCTCCGGGCGGATCAGGCAGGCACAGCCTGGTGTGTTCCTCACGTTCTATTCCACCCCCACATCCACACGGATTGCTCACCCTTGGCCTGTCTCATCCTCACGCTCTGTTTCCTCCCTGCGTCCTACTCGCTGGTGCCACTTGAGATCAAAACACGGAGATGCTTGTGGGGAAGAGGGAGGGGAACACACAGCAGAAAAAAGGAGGGCTAAAATCTCCCGCCCCTCTCTGAAAGGACAGCAGAATTCCCACTGTTTTCTAGCAAGCCGGGGTTTCAGGCTAAACCGAGAAAACCCGAGAGCAACAGAGAGACTCAGGAGCACCAGAGAGGGAAGGAGGGTGGAAGCAAGAGAGTGATATCAAAATGGAGAACGAGTCGTTCCAGCAGCGAGGGGGCGGCAGCAAGGAAACGCTGCGGCTCCCGGGGAAAGGCGGTGCTGTAGCATCCCAGAGCCGCCACAGGAGGAGCTGGAAACCTCTGCCCAGCTGTGCCCCGGCCTGCCAGGCTCACTGTACCCCCCCACACTCGCACACAGCCGCTCCGTGCCTCGTCTGCAGCCAGCGGGCAGCGGGCAGGGTCCGTCCTGCTGACCCCTGCGCGGTGCTTGGCACGGACGGGCACGAGTGTGTGCCAGCCCGGCCACCCTCTGCTGCGGTGCCCTGACAAACCCCAGCCCTGGAGGACAGCAGCCACGGGCAGTGGCAGCACAACACGCTCCCTGCCAGCCCCTCCTACCCTCCTCCACCACGGTGAGGTGGATCAGCCGGGAGCTGGTGAAGAGGGGCCGGTGGATCTCGAACTCGAACTCCCGGGTGATGTTACAGGTGTAGATCCCGGAGTCGTTCAGGGTCACGTTTACCACGGTGATGGACACGTCCTGCATGTCTTTGCTCCCGTTCCACTGTATCCGACCGCTGAAGCGGCTCGGAAATTCGTGGTTGGTTTTCCTGTACTCGTAGATCTGTGAGGGAATGTGAAAGGGAACTCTGGTTGATCGCTGACAGGAACAGCATCCCCCTCTAGCTACACCCGTGGATGTTCCGGGCTCCCTTAGTAACAGCAGCTATTCATATTCCATCATCCCCTACACCTCAAAATATCAGGCGACTTTAGAAAAGGCAGAAAATGGAATTATCCGAAAACTGGTGTCTCCAGCGCACAGGCAGAAAAACTGAGGCACAGAAAATCACTGACACGCGCGGACAATGACACAACAAGGCAGCACTGGAACTGAAAACCAGGATCCCGTAGTCTTTGTGCCTGTCAGCCACTGCGTGTAAGATCATCTTGAGGAAGAACCACAGAACATTTACAGCAAAGACAAACAGTCATTTTCGGGAAGCCCTGGGATACTGGGCTGAGATGAAGGATAAATATGACAGTGGCATATTCTGGCTGACCACAGTCCCCATGATTACACTGCCTGTCCCAGCTCACTTCCATTGGCATTCTTTAGGTTGCCACTGGTAAATATATCATCCTGAAAGTGAATCCCCCCTCCCCACTTCCTCAGTGTGATCCCTTTAGTTCTCAGACAGGAGAAGAATATTTGTCATCTTGCCTGGCTCAATCAAGATAAAATGCAGCCACTGATCTAATGCTCCATGCTCAGATAGAATAGCTAGAAAGAAATGTGCACTCAGCTTTACCTTGTTCTCCATTTCACCATTCTTTCTTGCATCCCAGTTGCACCCCCATGTGTGCAATTTCCATTTTGATTCACTCTGAAAATGGATTTTACCTTTTCCCGACAGGGATCCAAAACAAGCCCCAGAGATCCTCCCACGGCCAGGATCACACTGCTTTCTCTGAGGCAAAAAGAAGTAAATCCTGTCCTGCAGTTTTCTTGGAGGCCAATTTACCCTCCAAAATAACAGCTTTGGAATTTAGAAGGGATTCAGACCTGGCCAAGGGTACCAAGTGCCACTCCATACTTCTGCTTCCCTTCTTGATATCCTTAGATACTGGACTTGAGGTATGGAAGGAATGAACTGGAAACTGTCATTCATGTATCCGTGACCCAAATGTTTGAACTCAGGAACAGATTCTAGCTTTTCCTGCCACAGGTTCCTGCTGTGTCCAAGTGTGAAAACGGGCTAAGAAAGGAAAAGACACTTTAGTTGCTGTTCAAAATTGGTGCTGGGTGAAAATGCTGCAGAAATTGTGAAGACCTGCACCTCAGAGCTGAACTCCAAGCTCGTCTCTCTGCCATGATATGAAAGCAGCCCGTGGGGCACCTCTATAGACTTGGAATCAGAACGTGGCAGAAAGCTTTTGTTCTTATCTTTTGTTCATATCTGGGTCTCTCTCTCTCCCTGGCACAGAATTCCTGCCCCAGGGCAAACTCACTCTCTCACAAATACCTCTTGGCTTCTCCCACACGAGTTCACTGGGCTGTGTTTCACAGTGAGACCTATGAAAACAAGTCCCCAAAGCATACATACAGGTTCATCCTTTCCACCCTCGGGCCTGTAGAACCATTCCACCACCGTGCTGGCCGTGACCTCTTCCCTCTTCATGCAGGAGATGCAGAGCAGCTTCATGTCTGTTCCTTGGACAGCCTCTGTCTCAGATGGGACTTCAACACAGACTGCAGAACAAACACCAGCTGGGGGAAAGGAGGAGCAGAGAACTAGTGTTAAGATGGAATTAGAGAGACATCAGTTATCCACATCTTGGCATTTATGATCGCATCATCATCCCCCATGGAAAATGGTTTGATTCATTACTAGCACCGTCTGACAACAGATTAAGTCTCAAATGTCAAATTTTACCAAGCTTCCTTCTCTGAGATATTAATAATTCATAATAATTAACAGAGGCTGATCACTTCACATGGATTCACCTCTCCGGCATCTCCTTTGCCACAACTTTCATTTCTCCCCTCGTAATTAATGCCACTTTAAAGGCATTGTTCATTCCCTCCCATGCGTGCTGAGCATACTCCTCTTCCAGTCTGGGGTGAGGGAAAGCCCAGAATTCCAGTGTGGAGGAACAGCTCGCTCTTTGTGCTAAGTTAAAAGGTCTGGATGCTTTAATCCACCAGTGTGTTCAAAATCTGTGAGGATTTGCCACCCTTCCTTGTCTCTGGGCTTCCCGGGCAATACTGGGAACCAAGGGGCTTGGACACGAGTGAATTTGGCAGCGGGAGGAGTTATTGATTTCACATGCATTCCTGCTCAAAATGCTTCCAATCAGGTCTGTGCTAATACTGGAAACTCTCAGCTACTGATCTTGCAAAAAAAGGGGAAATCGTTGCATGTGAAAGCACGTACTTGGGCAGGAAAGGAGCGTTTGACGTCTCAGCCCAAATCCCTGCTGACATTTGTCCCCTGGGCTAAACAATACTGGGCTCTGTCTGCCCAAGCCTGTCTCCAGAGCCCAGACGCTGACTTTGCTGGCTGCTCCCTCCTCCCCAGCCTCTGAGACACCATTAACCCACTCTCTGGAGCACAGTATGATCCCGGGAACTATTCCTGGAAACAGCTGGATTCCAATTCTCCCGTACTACCAGCTCCATGAGTAGCACCAGCTTTCAGGGAGAAATAAGGAAAAGCCACTGGATCATGCTTTATTCCAGCAAAATCAGATGCACACACACAGAAATGCACCCAACACACAGGGCTGGAGGGACGTGCACATCAAAATGTGGCCGTATGGGCAAGACCAACCCACCTTTCCTTGTGGCAGCTGCAATTGCAATAAACTGATTTACTCCAGTTTGTACAGACTGCACGGAAACTAAGCACTAACACACGGCTTAATGCCCTGCACACCCTCCCTGAAGGCACCTAAATGTTAAATTACACTGCAAATTTCCAAGCAAGAGCAAACAGCAGAGGACATGCACATGCTTTGTGCTGTGAGTCTCCTCAGAACCGAGGTATTTTCTCTGTACCAACTCCGTCACATTCACACCAACTCTGCATGAACGTAATTCCCTTCTCTTGTAAACAAAAAAAAACAAGCAGAAAAAGCCGCTCGGAAAGCAGCGTGAAGGGCTCCCTGCTAGGAAATTCAAAGCAGCATCCTCGGAGAGGCAAGCACCAGATGTGGGAATGGAAGCACCTACCCCAGAGCACCAGCACGAGCGAGGACGCCCAGACCATCGGCGGCAGCGCAGCCATTGTTCCGAGTGCTCAGCCTGGGCAGAGTCTCCTTCGCGAGATGCTTCTCCGCTCCTCGCCGCCGACCCGGCGCAACAGGATGCCGGGCGAGCAGGAGCCGCGGGCGCGCCGGGGAGGAGCGGGCGGCGGATCGCGGTGGCCCCGAGCTCCGGGCGAGGGGAGGGGAGGGCTGGGGGGCGGCAGCACCACGGACAGAGCCCGGGGCCGGAGGGAAGAGCCCGGGGCCGGAGAGCTCCGCCGGGCTCCGCGGGGCGCGGCCGGCGCTGCGGGAGGAGGATGCGCTGGGGCCGCGGGTGCGGGAGGATGCGCGGGCGGGCGGAGGCGGGAGGATGCGGAGCAGCAGCCAGCAGCAGCAGGTGCCCCGCGCGGGGCGCGGCCGCCGCTCTTTGTTCCCGCGGGATGCGGGGCGCGGATCCCGGGCGGGAGGAGGATGTCGAGGATGCTGGAGCAGCCCGGGCGGGGGGCACGGCCGGCACAGGCATGCGCGGCCACCTCCCCCGGCCCCCGGGCGTGCAGGGCTCCTCCCGCTCCCTGGGGCTCCAGTGACCCCTGGGCTGCCTCCCTCTCTAACTGGCTAGAGGGGGGATATCACAGTATCATATCGGAATGGACCTTAAACACCACCCAGTTCCACCCCCTGCCACGGGCAGGGGCACCTTCCACCAGACCAGGTTGCTCCAACGTCCAACCTGGCTTTGAACACCTCCAGGGATGTGGCATCTGCAACCTCCCTGGGTAACCTGTCACACAACCTGTCACACCACCACACAGTAAGGAATTCCTCCCCAACATCCAACCTGAATTGCGATTTGCACCCATCGCTCCTTGTCCTGTCTCTGTGGCTCAGCACCACACATCAGCATGGTTGTCCTGCCTCCAAAAAAAGCCAAGGGGGGAGGGTGGGGGGAGTTATCCCTGCAGGGTCACAGAAAGGCCTCTGCTGTAATAAGTTTAATACTAACATTTGCATGGCTCTGAAGGTCACAGTTGGAAATACTGGGAAATCCTCTCGCCTCATGTTCCAGCCTGATTCCCGGGAGTTTAATGCCAGCAGCAGGCTGGGCTTTCTCTCCTTGGACCAGGGCCACAGTGCCCTGGAGGGTTCCTCCAACTTTGAAGGTCACAGTGGACAGAGAAGGGGAAATGAAGCGCTTTTTAAATGTGCTCCCTCCTTTTAAAGCATCTGCAGCTCAATACCCAGCACAATTAAACCTGACTAACCCCACGGGGGAACGACATGGGAGTGTCTGGCAGTGCCAAAACTCAGAGTGCAGATGGCCAGACCCACCCAAACAGGGACATTTGCAGCCAGCAGAAAGCACCAGCTTCAGCTGCACATGGGCTCTCAGCTGGGCACACACTGCTGTTGGTGTCACCGTCACAGGTCTGGGTCCGCACGGGGGCTTGGTGCTGAGGGCACTCACTCGCACTCAGGTCCCTGCCCTGCTTGAGCAGAGCAGGTACAGAACAAAGTCAACCCTTTTCCTAGACATCACCTAATTGTGTTTGTATCAGCAGGCTGCATTCATCATCTGCCAATAGCCACACACAGCCACTGCTTCCACGTCACCCTTCACAGGCTCCTGTGACGGCTCCAAGTAATTCCCAGCTAAGGACGTCCTCCTCATGCCTTGCTCTGCTTCACTGTGCTGACACCACAGGTTACTCTGCCCTGTTCCAACCCACTGCTGGCTGTGAGCCCTGAAACCTTAGCAGCCTGAAATAGTCCAGCAGGGACCGACCAAAGTCTTTACATGCTGGCTGTCGGGTTTCACTCACTGTTCCTCTGCTCCCAGGCTTGCTTGCTTTTCCTTCCTTCTTCTCTTCTTTCCTTCCTTCTTCCCTTCCTTCCTTCTTTCCTTCCTTCTTTCCTTTCCTTCCCTTCCTTCCCTTCTTTCCTTTCCTTCCCTTCCCTTCTTTCCTTTCCTTCCCTTCCCTTCTTTCCTTCCTTTCTTCCTTCTTTTTTCCTTCTTTCTTTCCTTCCTTGCCTCCTTCCTTCTTTTTCTTTCTCTCCTTTCTTACTTCCTTCTTTTTCTTTTTTTTTTTCTCCTCCTACCAGCAAAATTCTCAGAGAAAACACCTATTTAATGCATCTCCAGGAGCCAGGCATGACTGGGAAGATGAACAGCTTGCAAGTTGCAGATGCCAGCAACACACTTCCAACTTCCCCCTTAGAAACCATCCATCATGGATGTCCAAACCTTAAAATCTGGCTTTTCTCCACGGGAAGACAAAACAGGAGCCACGATAGCCAGAGCTGATGGAAGGATGTAGTTTAATGTAGCCAGTGAAGTATTTTCTTTTCTCCCACTGCACCTCCCTGTATTCACAGCTCCACAAAGGGAAGGGCAGGTTAAGCCACAGGATTTGCTCCCAACCCTTCTGGAACAATCCAGCCCATGTGTGGTGGATGAGTGCTGATGGTGGGGTTTTATGGGCACAGGAACTACTGGACAATGCCCCTGGCTGTCCAGCTTGACCACCACCTGTTTCACAAAGTACCGTGGAAATCACATCTATTCCCAGGAGGCACTGCCAGCAAGCACAGGGCAGGGATCAGCAGAGCTGCACTGTTTGTGCTACTGCTGCTCTAATTACATCTATTACAGAGAACCCTGCCAGGGAGAAGAGAGAGGGTCCAAGAGGATTAAGAGGAAGCAGCAGCTTTACAACACTGACTTGGTCAGAGCCACAGATGGACCCCTCAACCATTTCTGCTCCTGCCTTTGCAGCCCCTCAGGTAGAAACAGAAACCTTTTCTCCTCTAACTCCAGGCACTCCAGAACTCACCTGCCAAGCAATTTAAATTACAGTGGCAAAGAAACATCCTAAAAAAGCAATGAGAATCACTGAGGTACCAACCTCAAGCACTTCATGCTAGACCGGTGTTGTAGCTGCTCTTTAAAGAAGGGAAATTGGGCCCTGAGGTGAAAAAAAAAAACCACTGGTGAAACTGGCCTTGGATTTGGGTGGATTTTAACCTGAGGAGTTACAGGTCAGGGAGATCGC